>JAQFZP010001979.1:0-15893 GCA_034695745.1 Geophilus truncorum
GGATGTCTAGTAAAATTCTGAGTAATTTAAAACTTCATTTCATATTTCTTATTTTTAAAACTAAATGTTATCACTATCTTCGCGTTTTAATTGAAAAAGATGAAGTTCAGTTTTTATCTTTCGTCACCAGAATTCGCTGCAAACTGCAACATCCACTGCGCAGCCGCCGTTGACAGAAGAAACGGTGAACGGCTCTCGCAAGCCGTTTCTACATCTTTTTTATCCTTTTAGTAAACGACAAAGAAAACAACGATGGATCCGGAAGCTTTCCTGGATTTAGCGAACCAAGTTACGAAATTAAAAATGTACCCGTACTTCGAGGTAGCACATTGCGTCATTACATGTCTCTACGTGCGAGATGATTTAGCAGGAGGTAAGAGACAAACATTAGACTAAACCCAGGACGATACCCTTAGCTATTTTTCACATTTAATTTTTTTTTTTTTTAATAAAATTGATCACCAAAAATCTAAAAATTTTTATGCATGAATTTCTGTGACAAAGAATGAATTTTTTTAATTTTTTAACTACCGAGCATGCGCAATGCGTTCACCTCTGATTTTTAGCATTAGGTATCGTCCTTGGGGCTACCCCAGCTGGAATTTCCATCTTCATCCGTCTAAATTTGAAACAGTCTCAGTCTTGAGCTAATTTGGGAACATTTTTGGTTTAATCGAATAAAAAAAAATCTTTTTAAATCTTGTAAATTTTATCGTGTTTTTGAAGGATTTTGAGGTAAAAGTCACAGTTTTTGTGTCTTTAAATGAATGAATTAAAAAAACCTGACTTCTAAGTTAAATTTAATGGAAAAATGAATTTGACAATTAATTTAAGCAAAATCAAAATGGAATCTGAGTTTATTTTCAGTTTAAGCGGTTGAGTTGATGTTTTAAGGGGAGAAAAGGGTGAAACTTTAAAAGTTTTCAAATTGTTTTGAAATTTTTTTGAAATTTTTTTAAACTTTTTTTTTTAGGGTCACAATTTTTTTCTCGAAAGCATCCATTATCATGTTGGTTGTCATCGATGTTCTCAATTTTCGCCGGTGGTTTATTGGCGAGCTGGCTTTTAGGCGAACCAATCCTCGGTGCTGTGAAAAATAATAATCAAATTGTTTTAGCCTCAATTATATGGTGAGAATTGTAAAGGTTGACATTTTGACTTTTGTTGTTATTTTTTTGTTTTTTTAATTTTGTGATGGATTTTAATTTTTGTTGTTGTTTTGCAGGTATTTAATTTTTTATTCACCGTTTGACTTTGTTTATAAAATCTGCAAATTTTTACCGATAAAAGTCATCTTGTCCGCCATGAAAGAAGTGATTCGGTGTAAAAAAGTACACGATGGCGTGATACATGCGGCAAAAATATATCCAAACTCGTACCTGATTATGGTCATTATCGGAACTGTCAAAGGTGATGTTTTGTTGAATGATTTTGATGTTTAAAGTTGATTTTTTTTTTTTTATGTTAAATTCGATTTTTATTTTTTTTTTTTTAAGACGATTTTTTTGTATTTAATTAGAAGCTTTATTCGATTTTTTGAGTTTAATTCGAAGCTTTATTCGATTTTGTGTGCTTAATTCGATATTTTATTAGATTTTCTTCATGTTTTATGTATTTATACAGACGATATACTCATTTTAATCGATTTGTTCTAAACGTTTAATCGATATTTTCATTGATTTTCAAGAAATCTTTTAACTATCGATTAAAACTTGATTTTAACTCCCAAAAAATCATGAAAATTATCGAACTGAAACATCGATTTATAAAACCATTAAAAATCTTATTTCTCTAATTCCAGGAAACGGATCCAGCATCTTGAAGGTCTTTGAACGCCTTTTACGTGGAGTTTGGACGCCGAACGCCATCGAATTCATGCAACCTTCATTGTAACCACAAGAAAACAACCAAAAAAAAAACCCAAAATTAATCCTTTTCTGTCATTTCAGCCCATCGAAAGCCTGCGTCGTGGCATCCATCATCTTCGTCATCGACAAAAAGACAGACCTCATCTCGGCGCCTCACGCTCTCGTCTACTTCGGCGTCGTCATCTTCTTCGTCTATTTCAAACTCTCTTCGGTTCTTCTCGGCATCCATGACCCTTTCGTTCCCTTCGAGAACCTTTTCTGCGCCGTTTTTATGGGCGGTGTTTGGGATGCCTTGAGTGGCGCCATCTCGGGGAAAGGAGACGGCGGCTCATCAAAGTCAGAGTCGCAGAAAAACGGAAAAAGCGACGCGGTCAAGAAGAAAGACTAAAATTTATTTTTATTTATTTTTTTTTAATTTCAAGAAAAACTAATTTTTATAGAAAAATAATGGCAGATTTGCGACATAGCATTTACGAATTTGGCACTAGAATTTTAGATTTGTAGGTTTTCCACTTTATTTTTACTTAGTAATTTATTTTAGACGTGATTTTATGGTGTATTTTACCGGAATTGACTCGAATCAACGCGGAAAAAATGAAAAATCGAGTTTTTGAGTCATTTTTACCTTTTACAGTATCGATTTTCAATGACGATGTATAAATAAAGACAATTGTATTTAATTTATTTACCTTTAAAATTAAATTTTATTATTTTTTTGGTTTGTTTTTGCTCAAATGTTTAATCTTAGTGACTTGAAATGTAGGATTGTTATGGTTTTTAATGTAGTTTTTACATATATTTTTAAAGGAGACATTTTTAAGTACCGTAATTATTTATTTATTTATCCTTCATTTCCATTATGGATTTCAATATGTTTTTCACCCATAATCTGTTTTGGACTATTACAGTAATAAAAGATAATAACTTTATGGTATATTTTGACTTTTATTTATTTTTCTTTTTTTGAATGACATTTTTCTCATCTTTTCTCTGTTACCGGAAGGTGGCAATAATGTTTCACGCATTGCATCTTGGTTTAAAAATGTCGAAATTCAAAATTAACAGCGAAATTTAAGTAAAAATTAATTAATCTAAAAAAAATGCCACGTCCTTTTGGTGATTTTAGTTACAAAGAGGGTCATGCTTGGCTCAATCATCGACAAACAATTGTTTTTGTTGACAAAATCAGATTTGATCACAAACATGAGAAATTTTCAACTAATTTCGGCCTTAATCCCTCAAAAAATGGTAACAATGTACTGCAAAATTCATTTTTTATTTTAAAATTTATTTTTCTTTTTAGTTACCACTATATCCAGCAATCCAAACCACTTGGACATCAAAGCTGTTCAAGACAAGAAGGATTTTGATGGTAAAAAATTTAATAAAAAAATTAATAATTATTCAAAATATTCAAATATTGTTATTTTATTTTTTTAGAAAATATTTTAAGATTAATTACGACGATAGGTTCGCCACCGTACCGACGAAATATAATTCCATTGACGGAAAACCAGACATACGGATGGAATCCGCCACTGGTAAAAAAAAAAAAAAAAAAAAAAAAATTTCATACAAAATTCGTCATTTTCAATTTTTAGATGACGTACGACCGGTCAAAATTAATCTTCCATTATGGTAGACAGCGTAAATTATTTTATAAATAAATTCAACGATTTGAGTAAATAAAAAACAATTTTTTATTTCGATTTCCTCGATTTGCTTCTATTTTTCATCCCTTGGCGTTTATTTTTACCAGGTCGCGACGTTTTTCCTCCTTTTTTACCCTAGAAAAATTAAAAAAAAAAATTATAAAACAAATAAAACTTTTTAAAAAAATAAAAAATCAAACCTTGAATTTATTTCCTCTATTAAAATTACTCGTCATGGCAGAACTTTCTGCTGTATTATACTTGGATCTCTTCTTCTTCCCACCAAAACCGTATTTCTTATCTTTTTCAAGTCTCTTTTGAGCACTCCTAAAACACAAAACAAAATCTTTAAATATTTTTTCTTCAAAATATTCACTAAAAATCATTTCACTTCGAATCTTTCTTCTTCAAAATCCCTTTTTGCGGTTTCTTCGGCTGCGTATCGAAAATATCATCCGAATTCTTTCCTAATTTCCTCTTTTTCTTCAACTTTTCTAACATTTCCTTCTTTTCCTTCCGTTGCTTCTCAGATGCTTGTTGTTGCACCTAAATATTAAAAAAAAAAAAAAATCAACAAAAATCAAACAAAAAATCATCAACAAAACACAAACCTGTTTGGAATATTTTTTTAATTCCCGCAACTTCTTCGCCTTTTCTCGTCTGTCCATGACCGCTTCCTGCGCTTGAAGTCGTTCGCGGACCTTTTTCATGTGGTCATCGGATTTCGCCATTTGTGCGTAATAATCCTCGGGTCTCTTCGTTTTCACGTTCAATTCATTGAGTTTAGGAATAATCTCCAAAACCGCATTTTGCGCTTGTTTGAAGCTAAGGGTTGAAAAATAGATAGTTAAAATCTGTTTTTAATAGTTAAAAACATAACTAACAATTTAACTTCTCTTTTAAAGTCGTCATCTGCAGTTCCATCTGTTTTCTCCGCTTGTAATGAGAATTCGGGAACGACGACTTCGGTCGTGTTTATCAAATCCAGACGTTCTAGCCATTCTAATTCCAATTTTATCGCGTCGTATTTATCCATTAAAGCTTTCTGAAATTTGTGATACTGTTTTAGAACAATAATTTATGACTTTTTCGAGTATTTTTTACCTTGCTTGCAGCTGGTTTCAACGCTTTTACTTCCATTTCCGGCTGTTTTTGCTGCAAAGAGTTAAAATTTATTAATATATAGTTATTTTCTGTGTGTTTAAGTGTACAAACCTCATCATCCGAACTATCAACGTCGTCTGATGCCGATCCGACCGACATTTTTGGTTTTTTGATGTTTAATTCGTTGAAGACTTCGACATGTGCTTATCCCAATTGGGATTTTTAGTTTAACAAAATTCCGCTCGCGCCTCGCGGCGCTGATCGAAATAAAAAAAGAAAATCTCGCAACTAAATAAATATTTTACTTACTCCAACTGAAAAACACAA
Source organism: Geophilus truncorum (assembly GCA_034695745.1). NCBI lineage: Eukaryota > Metazoa > Arthropoda > Chilopoda > Geophilomorpha > Geophilidae > Geophilus > Geophilus truncorum. Next base: position 4,952 of record JAQFZP010001979.1, read on the forward strand.
CTTTTAACATATAAAGAAATACAATTTAAATAATTAAAATATCTACACAGATGAAAATCATGTCACGTGTAATAGCACCATGCCAGCTCCAATGGCGGCCGACGAGGACGTCGTGGTGTCCTCGCACAAAAAGCAATTTTCGAAAGACCACTCGAAATCCGGAGTAGATAAAATCAAGCACACATTATCGTTAGAAAGTATCCTTTTGTTTAAAACCACAAAATCAAACATCAACTTTATTTTCAAGGAAAAAAAATCAAAAAATCACTCACTGCACATCAACATATGTTGTATTTAAATGACCTTAACTCATTTTCCTCCAGTTTTACCCATCATCAAAGATGCCCAGATGCAACATGGACTTAGACACGCCGATTATCAACGCTACAGAAGTTACTGCACCCGAAGACTACGGCGACTGCGCAAATCATTGCACTTTATGCAAGGAAACAAACACAGATTTCAAGGGAAAAAAATCACAGAGGAGATATTGAGCGACGTCAAGTAAAGAAATTGAAAAAGTTGTTGATTTTTATTTAAATTTTACATTTTTTTTTTTGAAGGTTTTTATGCATTCCGTTGGTGATGGCCGAACGCGCGTGGAGTTTGGCGATGCAGTTGAAGCAAGAAGCAAATACAGAGCTACGTAAACGATATCATTTACTGGGACGGTTGAGAAAAGCGGCGAAATACACGGACGAGTTGGAACGTTTGTGCGAGAGTAATAAATGCGATGCACGAACCAAGTTAGAGGCACAAGCGTACGCTGCGTGGATGAAAGGGACTTTGCAATTTGAGTTGCAGAATTGGCAAAGTGCTATGGAGGCGTTTGAGAAAGCGCTGTAAGTGAATTTTCAAAAGATTTTTACATGTTTGTTATTAAATATGAATCTACATATCACAAAGAATATTTAATCATCGCCGAATGATTTTTAGACTCGTTGAAATTTGTGAAAAATGATCGCGAAAAGTGAATGTCAAAAGGAAAACAAAAATTTTTTTTTTTTGATATTTATTATTTGTGATGTTTAGATTTATATTTAATAATTATAATAAACCAGTTCAGTTCACTTGAATTAAAAAAAATTTAGTTTTTTTTGTTAAAAAATGTAATAATTTTTAGGACTATTTACGAGAAGTTGGCGAGTGCGTTGAGCGAAGAAGAGCAGATTTTGTATCATCAACGAATAGATGAAATTAAGCCTAACGTTCGATACTGTTCGTACAACATCGGCGATCAGTCGGCCATTAACGATCTTAAACAGATGAGACGTGCTGTTGGAGAGGATATTCTTGCATCGAAATTAGATGTGGGTTTTACTAAATTTTATAAAATCGCAACAAATAAATTTAATATTTTTTATAAAATTTCAGGCTCTTATAGCTCAAACTCGCGAGAAACAAGCGGCAACTCTCTCCGAAGTGTGTTGGCGAGGACGAACGGTGCCGGTTAAACACGAGAAAGTTCGTGTTTTTCTTCTCAACGTCCAGGAAAGTGAACACGAAGTCCAGCGAGCCAATACTCTCGACTCGAAGATATCAGTTTACGAATCATTATTGATGGAATGCAAAGACGCGATTCAAGTTCTCAGAGACGAACTCAAAAACGATCCCGTAAACAACAACAACAATATTATCTCTTAATTTTTACTAAAACATTTTTTAATTTTGTTTATTTATTTAGAATTTCAAGTTAAAAACCTTCGACGGACCAATCAGCAGCCTCCATTTCTTACACTCGTACGTGGTTTACATCCGATTGAGCAAAACGATCGAGCGCAATTTGTTGATGATTCGCGGAGTTAAGCAACAACATGTAGGAAGTGGAGACAGAGCGCCAGATACGAAAAAAGCGACGAAACCGCAAGAATTAATTCGTCTTTACGAAACCATAGTCCAAGTAAATGAAGAAATAATTTTTTGTAATTTTTTTAACGTAAAATTTCAATTTTTGTTTAGAATTTTAGTGAAATTCTTCAATTACCGGGCGTATCTGAAGACACCGAGTTTGCGCAGTCGCTTTTAGCACGAATCACCGCTTTCAAGGCTCTGCGAAGCTACAACATCGCGCAACTTTTCGCGAGTAACAAGAAATGGCTGGAAGCCATTGCTCTCTACGAGCGCGTACAATCTTACTGCACTCAAGCGCTACAGAATAAGATTATGCTGGATAAAGTAAACGTACTATTATTCCTCTAATTATTTCAAAATTTCTTACAAAAAATCTCATTTTTCTAGGACTTAATCGGCGAAGTTCAGAGCATTCTCAAAGCCGTCGAAGGCCAGAAGTACTCTGCGCACGCGCTGAGCATTCTGGGCGCCGATGATGTGACGGATCAGACTGAAAAGGTTTCGGCGGTCGTGAAAAAGAAGCCGCTTTACGAGCGATTGGATGTTTACTACGAAGATCAGAATTTAACCTCGAAGCAGCCCAATATGGCGCCGTTTCCGCCTGATTTTAAAGCGGTTCCATGTAAACCGTTGTTTTTTGATTTGGCGCTGAATCATGTGGAGTTTCCGTCGTTCGATGATCGCATTGAACAGAAAAAAGGAACCGGGCTTACAGGAATGGTCAAAGGATGGCTCTGGGGTGCAAATAAGAAGTAAAATGTGCGATTTTATTGATTTATTTTTTTTTGTTTTTTTTATTTTTTTGTTGTTTCGAAAAACGTTTTGTAATGAAGGATTGAAAGTGAACAAAAGCTTTTTTTTTTATTCCACTGATTTTTGTTACGAAATTTGTAATGAATTATGGGACATGTAGGGAAATGGTTTAGAAATGGATTTATTTCGTTTTGCTATCATGAGAGGAAAATAAAGGAGTGATATGTAGATTTTTGTGTTTTATTTGCGAATGGCTTGACAATCTCGTTGATTGGGTCTAAAAAATCTTTTCAAATATTTGCAAATCTTTGATCAAAAAATCCTTCAAAAATCCTAAAAAATTTGTCAAAAATATCTTCAATTCTCTAAAAAATCTGTGCAAATCTTTGAAAATCTCAAATCTAGTTAAAAGAATCCTCCAAAAATTCTCCAAAAACCTAAAAATTTCTAAAATCTTACAAAATCTGTTAAAATTTAGTAAATCTTTAACAAAATCTACAAATCTTTGAAAAACCCTCCGCATCTACAGCATTCCTCATTAAAAAAATAAAAACCCATTCCACCTTTTCCAACAACCAACTCCATCCATTATCCGAGTCTGGAATCCGCCCTGGCCAATCCTCAATGATCACACACGAGTATGACGAGGAGGAGCTTTGAACCCACGCACTTATATCACTAATATCTCATCACAAACGTAATTAACCCCATCGACAACTGCCGTGAGACATCACAGCACCATCGCACAACTCAATCACAAAAATGGCACCGGTATTTAGCAAACTAAACAACCGCAATTTAGCTTTGGGTTGCGGCTCCATTTCAGTTTTCCTATGGCTGGCGTATCAAGCAAAGAAAAAACAAACAGAAAGGTTAGTAACAAATCTATAATCAATATAATCTAATCTAGAAATAAATTAACAAGAAAAAAAAAATTTATTTTCAGAAAAAATGAAGATAAAATTCATTACAAGATTGAAACGGTAAATTCATTGATATCAAAGTTTTACGAAATTTTGATTAATTGAAAATAAATTTATTTTGTATGAATTTCCTTTATAAACATCTGTTTTGTGACATTTAATTTTATTTTTGTGTTTAGAAACGTAAAACGAAAGAAAAGGCGCAGGTGGATCGCGTTTTTTTCCGGTTTGTCAAATTATTGTTATTTTTGAGGATAAATTAGAAATTATTTTTTTTCCTTTGATTTTTTCAGGAATTTATGGAGAATATTAAAAATCGTTATTCCAGGATGGTTAACACCGGAAGTAATGACGTTTTTATTATTTTTTTTAAATATTTCAATAAATTTTATGTAATTTTGCATTTTTTTTTTAGGTCGGATATTTGATTTTAGTTGCTGTAGCTTTAATTTCTCGTACTTTTTGTGATATTTGGTTTATCAGAAACGCAACTTTGATTGAAACGTAAATATTTAAAAATGTAAAGTGAATGGAAGAAGAAAAAAAATGAGGAAGAAGTTTGAGATTCGTTCATAAATATTGTATTAAAGGGTTGAAAATGGGGTCATTGAGGTTTTCTACTTATGATCATTTTCTTTTCTTCCAAGTCATTGAACTACATGAAATGTTAATGGGTCAAGTTTTCAGTTTAGTCAACATGACCTTGATTAACTACTTTTAAACCTAAAAATTGATTTTTTTTAGCTTAAAAAAAATTATTTTTTGTATTTTTAGAGCAATAATCGGTAAAAACTGGAACAATTTTTTGAAATATCTACTAGAATACGCTTCGGTGATGCCATTAGTAAGTAAAATTGAAATAAATATAAAATTTATACTTTAAAAATATTTTTATTTATTATTATAGATGGCTATTATAAACAATGTGATGAAGGTAAATACACGTGAAATTCACTTTTAACGAAGTGAAAAGTGACAATTGCAAGATTAACCCAAATAACTGCGACACAATGTGTTTATTTGTGGAATTAGAGCGTGAAATTCTAAAACTAAAAGTTATTTTAATGAAATTATTGTTTGAAAATATTACTCAAGTTGAAAAACAATTGGAAATTCCTTAGATTTTAAATCTCGAGTCGTAATTTCACTTCCTTTTCGTTGTTTCCGGGTGGTTTTGTTGCTACTCCCACGCGGAATAAATCACTCGAATTTAGAACATGAGGAAATGAATGGAAATTTAAAATTTTAGACTTAAAAATTTATGGAAATTTATTTAAGTTTTTTGTTTATTTTTTTTTAATTTGTAGTATGGACTTGCAGAGATGAGTTTGCGGTTTCGGACACGTTTGTCCGCTCATTTATACAAGCAGTATTTAGAGTAAGTGATTAAAATTGAAATAATTTATGTATTTAATTCATTAAATTGTTTCTAGTGGTTATACGTATTATAAAATGAACAATTTGGACGGGCGAATTGGAAATCCCGACCAACTTTTAACTCAAGACGTTGAAAAATTCTGCACTAGTTTATCTATGTTATATTCGAACATAATGAAGGTAAAAATGTTAATTCTGTGATTAAAAAACTTTTTTTTTAAATCAAAAACTGAAAATCTCGATGAAGTCATTAATAGTTGCGTTTATTGACGATAGGTGGCGCTAGCTAAATTTACATATTTTTTAAAAATAACAAAATTTTTATTTTTTTATTCCAGCCTATTGCTGATATCATTTTCTATCTTCATCGCCTTACGAAAAGCATCGGATTCATGGTAATGAGTGAAAACAAACCCTTTAGCTTCAAAATTTCCTTAAAAACAATATACAAAACACTAATTTGCATACGAGAAAAGTTGCTACTTTATTATTTGCTTGTACTAATTTACTATTTCTCTAAAAAAAAAAAAAAAATGCTTTTCCGATGATTGAAACTAAAATAACTAACCCTTTAATACAATGGTATAGGTGAGAAACACTGGTGAATGCCTTTCCTCGGTATTTGCATTTTCTTTCAGTTTCCGGTTCTATTTACGGTTTCTTTGTACCAGGGACCAGCAGTTCTAATATCATATTTGATTTTTGCGGGTTTGACATTAAATCAAGTTAGGAAACCCATCACTCGCATGACCGTTATAGAACAAACATTAGAAGGCGAATTCAGATATGTTAATTCGCGTTTGATAACAAATAGGTGAGATAACGAAGAATTTCACATTTTTCTAGATTTTTTAAAAATTATTTTTTTTGTTTTTAGTGAAGAAATCGCGTTTTATCAAGGCAATAAAAGAGAGAAAGTCACTTTAGACCTCTCTTTTAACAAATTAGTAAGTTTTGGTGTTTTTTGAGGTTTTAAAGGTGATTAATTTTTATTTTTTTTAATAAATTTAGATTAGTCATGTAAGGAAGTTTATACATTTTCGATTTTTTATGACGTTTATTGATAACATGATAACTAAATGTGAGTTTGTATTGAAAATTGAGTGAAAATGTACTAATTTGAGTTTTTATCGACAGATTTAGCCATGGTAGTCGGTTATTTGATCATCTGCCAGCCATTTTTTAGCCGTTCCTCGCGCATGTACTCTGAAACTCACGACTTGCGACAGCAGAACTATTACACTAGTGGAAAATTACTCCTAAAGTTAGCGGAATCAATCGGACGATTAGTTTTAGCCGGAAGAGAACTTTCCAGACTCGCCGGGTAAAAATCTATTTTTTATTATTATTATTATTAATAATAATAATTTTGTTTAATTTTCCAGTTTTACCGCCAGGATGACAGAGTTGATGAAAGTTCTCGAGGAAGTACAGAAAGGACAATACGAACGGACGATGGTCACTTCAGCAGCGGACAAATTAAATGGGATTTTAGACCAAAATAAATTAATCCCAGGATCGGGTCAGATCATCATCAAGGATAACGTTATACATTTCGACAAAGTACCTCTAGTGACACCTAACGGCGACCTTTTGGTCAATGAATTGAGTTTTCAAGTCAAATCCGGCATGAACGTACTAGTTTGCGGACCAAACGGATGCGGGAAAAGCTCCCTCTTTAGGATTTTGGGCGAAGTAAAGAAAAAAATTAGATTTTTTGAGTTAAGTTTTTATTATTTAAAATTTTTGGTTCTAGTTATGGCCGCTATTTGGCGGGGTTTTGACAAAACCAGACAGAAAAAAGTTATTCTATATTCCACAAAGACCCTACATGACCCTAGGGTCGTTGAGAGATCAAGTCATTTATCCAGATACGATAAGTGATCAGATGGAAGTGAAGAAAATTTCAGATGCAGTTTTGATGAAATTTCTGGGACTGGTAATTTTTAATTAAAAAAAAAATGAAATGATTTTAACTTTAATTAAATTTTATTTAATTCTTAGGTTCAATTGAAGTATTTAGTTGAAAGAGAAGGTGGTTTAGATGCAGTTCAGGACTGGATGGATGTTCTAAGCGGTGGAGAGAAGCAAAGAATTGCTGTAAATTTGATTTTTACCATAAAAAACGACATTTAGCTTGAGAACTCAGTTTTTAATTTTAATTTTTACCCATAGATGGCGCGACTCTTTTACCATCAACCGCAATTCGCAATTCTAGACGAATGCACAAGTGCTGTGAGCGTCGACGTCGAGGGATCCATGTACCAATATTGTAGACAAGCCGGCATCACATTGTTTACCGTTTCTCATCGTAAGTCTCTATGGCAACATCACGACTACTATTTACACTTGGACGGACAGGGATCGTACGAATTCAAACCGATCGAGGAATCGACCAGTGAATTCGGATCCTAAATTTAAGTCTACTTTATATTTATTTTGTGAATAATTTTAGATTTTATTTATTGATTTATTATTGATTTATTTGGACACTTTTTAAAAGTTTTTTCTCGCAAAGTGTTTTCAGCACTTAAAAATAAGTGACGTATACAATTTAAATGATTTTATTGTGTTTTTCAACGTATACAGAGTCAATTACGTACACAGTGAATTTTTTAATTTCTGTTTTTTTTTTTGTTGTTGTTGTTGTTGACAAAACCGTTTAAAGTGCCTATTAAATAATTATGTGATTATGACAGATGAGAAACGACTGAAAAATTTATCCTTAAATTTCGAGTTTTGGTCTATGACTAGAAAAATCGGCGTTGCGTTAGAAATAACGTAACGGGGGTGAGAAAGTGCTTGAAGGAGTGTCCATGAGCTGTTCACGGCAACCAGAGCATCGACCGCTACATCTTCGAAGAAAAACTTAAAAAAAAAAAACAAAAACAAAAACAATTATTTTAGTGTTAAAGGTCAAGTGAACTGAACTGGTTTATTGTTAAATATTGCACATTTAATAATAAACCAGTTCAGTTCACTTGACCTTTAAAATCAGTTTACCTCAGATGTATCGTCGTTTTGCGTCGATTCTTCATCGTCTAGCGAAAGATAAGGATCGTAAGTTCCTTCCATCATGCTTAATTGATCCCGAAACCTGAGAAAAAAAATTTAAAATTGATTTTTTTTAGTATTTCAGATAATAAACAACATTACGATGTGTTTTCGTGGAAACTGTCAGCCACATCCGTCTGTCCGAACTCGGGATAGAAGAAAATCACTGGCCACACGATACTCGGAATTCCCGAATATTCATCTAAGTGAACCTTGTGATCCCCAAGGATCGGATGAGTCGCGTTGAGTGCACTCAAAATGGGGATTTTATCCATTTTTTCCGGATTCGGGAATTCAATCAGTCGAAGTTTGCGATTTATAATGGCTTCCCACGTGTGTCGGTTCTGCTCCATCTTGAGGATCGTGAAAATCTTCATTTTGCAATGCTCTCGCCCGTCGATCGTCTAAATGTAAAAATTCACAATTTCATATGAAATTTCATATGGATAAATTAATTCACCTTTTGCTTCTTCATTTTCTTCTCCAACTCTAGGATCATTTGTTCTTTCGGAAACACTTTGAGGGCATTTTTGCACAGCTGAAACGCATCGCAGTAGGATTTCAACTGGAAACAACACTCGATCCCTCTGATGTGTACTTTTAGGTTCTGTTCGTTCAAGTACAACGAATCCTCGGTGTCGTGTAGGGATTTCATGTAATTTTCTGGGAACAAAAAAATTTTTTTTTTTTTTTTTTTTGTTTTAAATATAAAATAATAATAACCATAACTTAACCCTAAAAAACTTTTACCTAAGAAAAAATAAGCCGCAGACCGATTCCCATATAACTGAGCATTCAATTCGTCGTTTTTACACATCAGTTCGAGTCCAGTGGTGTATTCACGAATTGCGAGTTTATATTTCTTCACTTTGAAGTAATAATTTCCACTGTTTTGCCAATTTTGCGCTTCTCCTGTAAAAAATGTAAACAAAAAAACAAATTTTACATTTTTAAATTTTTTTTTTTTTTTATTTTTTAAATATTTTTAAACATCACCTTCAGGTGTTCTGTCTTCCTCCTCGTAATCTAAGCGATCCACCGCTCCCCTGCGTTGGTAAGAAATGTATTCTGAACGAACGGATAAATTCTAGGGTGAAATGTAATGTTTAGGTGAAAGTTAGGTTTAAGAGTGAGAGCTTCGTTACGTCTTCGTCATCGTCAGAATCAATTGTGGAGTTATGTTTTTGTTTTTTGCGTGAATAATTGCTCGATTTCTTGGTCGAACTGCTTCTACAACTCATTTTGATTTATACTTTGCGCTTGATGATGATGATGATAATGGCGGTGTTGAGTTGAGTTGAGTGTGGTGATGGAATGTTTGGCTCGTGCTATGGCGTCATTTAGTGAAGCGATTCTTGATTTTATTATTTCGTATTTAAAAGAAAGAAATTTAAAAACTGTCAATTAATTTTTTTTTTTTTTTTTAATTTATCACATTCGATTTATATCGGTTTTAGAACTTCGGTTTGAAATTAGAAATTTTCGTGCCAAAGCCTCGAAAAATGGTGTTGCGCTGTATGATGTAAAATCAGTCACCACTTGGCGCTGCAGCTCAAATTCCATCTACAATCAATCATTACAACTAGAAATAAATATACGGCAAGTTCAATTCAATATTTATTTAATACAGTGAAAAAAAAATAAATAAATAAATAAATAAAAATAACTTAAACTCATTCTAAAAATCTCTTCATTCTCGAATAAAACTTCAAAACATCCGAATCAGCTCTGACGCAACTCGAGTCAAAATCAATCACTCTCATTCCCTCCAAACTCCTGGCTCTTGACATGGCCACATACGCTTGACCAGCCGCAAAAACATTCTTCAAACTCAATTCGACGCAATCCAAAGTCATTCCCTGCGACTTGTGTATCGAAATCGCCCAAGCGAGGGTCAATGGCAGTTGTTGTCGGATCAAATTCGTACCACCTGTGCCTTTGACCAAGTATCTCTCGAACTGCACGGGTTGTTTGACGCCGCATTTGAACTTGACCACCGGAAGTCCCTCGGATCCCGGTTGGAAACCCGTGATCACTCCTCTTGCGCCGTTCACTAATCCCTTTTGAACATTGAGATTCTTACAGAGCATCACTTGGCACCCGATTTTTAGTTCGATTTTCCGACTCACGGGGCAGTGTTGGTCGAGGTAATCCGTGTAGTATTGACTGTTGTCCATTGCCATGAAATATTTGGAGGAACCTTGAAATAATAAACAAATAAATAGATATTTTTCCTGCAAATTCCCTCGTCCCATTTTTATTTTTTAAATAACTTCACCTGGTAAATTCTCCAACTGCTCCTCATTTATCCTCTGAACGTCCTTTTTATGAGTACACAACCGACTCGCAACTATATCCCCACTTTCAATCTGTTGAAAAGCAGTCGCTCGCAAAACGTCTGCTACATCTTCAGAACACCTACAAAATTTTTTTTTTAAAAATTAAAAAATACAAAAAATTTAAAAAATACAAAAAAAGTTTTTAAAAAAATTTAAAAAATATAAAAAATACACAAAAATTCAATATCTTACATTCCCATCCGAATATTCTGTAAAATCCCTATGAACTTTGGATCCGACTGCCGATGAACTTTTGTCAACTCAATACACGAAAATCGACATTTCTCCCATTCCTTTACTTGAAAACAAAACAACGCCTTTTCTTTTCCCTTCGCCACGGGCGGCAGTTGGAGGAAATCCCCGGAGAGGATCACCTGAATCCCGCCGAACACTTTGTCGTTCTTCCGTGCACTTCTGGCTAACTTCTCCAGCCTTGTAAACATCTCTCCGTCCACCATAGAGATCTCATCGACGATCAAATGTTGACATTTCTGCCACTGTGATAAAACGAGATTCGTTTTGCCGCTGTTGCCTCCAAAACCGGCGAAACTGTGTAAAGTAACGCCACCTATTTGGCAAGCTGCGACACCAGTACTAGCGCAAACGACCGTGTTCTCCGGCGGCAAGACACCGATCAAACGCCGC
>JAQFZP010001980.1:0-15886 GCA_034695745.1 Geophilus truncorum
CATTTCATCACATTGAAATCACTGAAAATTGACCGATTTTACATTGTAGGCCAAACCAGAGGATGAACAAACCATCTTGGATGGATGCCTTTGATGGGATATTGTCCGTTCCGGGTAAAGGCGGCTTTGCAAGCTTTTATAAAGGTATTTCGTATACACAAGGAAGCTTGCAACTACGACGCATAAACACCGATTGGTTGGTACAATTCCAGTCGAATCGTAACGATGCGATCCTGTATCAGACCCGCGTAATGCCATTTTCATTTTCATTTTATTTATTTATTTCCATCTTCATTTCTACATCTTTTTTTTCCTTATCTTCAAAAAAAAAAAATACAAAACTTGATTACTGTTTTTTAACAACTGTTTACTAATGAGGTCATTTTTTTTTAGATGACACGTCCATTTGAAATCATTGGGTTCATCAAAAAGCGACCGTTCTACGATAACTTTACGAAAAATGGAAAATTACACGTGTCTTTCATCAACCATGCCATGCTACAAATCGACTTTGAAGATGTGCAACGAGACGAAGGAATGCTGAGAAAAATTTCTTCCATTTTTGAATACTACTTCAGTAAAAATGACCCGGAATCGACGTCTACATCCACAGTATCTGTAGATCGAGTAACACCCAACGCGACACATGATTTCCAACTGGAAAAGAAAAGCAAATCGATGTTCGACAAATCATCTGTTAATACATCCATTTCTGCCCGGATATTGTCGTCGGTATTGCCTTCCGAAACGAGGAATCCGAGTTTAGATATGAGGAATCCGAGTTTAGATAAGAGGACTCCGAGTTCAGCCTACGAATGCATGGAAGTAGACGACGGCAAAGTCGAACAAAGCTGCGATACGGCGAAATCTAATTCCTGGCAGCCATACAGTCAAGATTATATCAGCGATATGTTGGTGGAACCGAAACCAGATGCGATTAAATCAGATTTTAGCAAACCCGTCTCGAAAAGCAGCGTTAAAGATGTCGATATGACGCCTATTAGGGTGAATGGAATTTTGTCGCCGTCGAAGGCTAATATCAAAATGAATATGACTAAAAGGGATGCTGAAGATACGAAACCACGAAAAATGTCGCTCACGTCGGCTGAGTGTCGGCAAAAGAAGTAAAAATTAAAATTTGTGCATTTTTAGTTTTAAATTAACCTTTTTTTTTTTTTTAGTACCGGTAGTAAGAGAGATTATTCCTTCAGCGAAAGTGATGATGTTTTTACTAATGATTTATCGAGGAATAGCGTTTCATCATTCGGTGACCGGAAGTACGGGTTTCCAAAGTAAATTTAATATTTATTTTAAAATTATGAATTTAGTTTTTAATTATATTTTGTTAACACTAGACCGAAAAGCTCGTCTACTCCTTCTGAAAATGGAGATGAGTGAGTATTTATTTGTTTACATTTTAATTTTTTTTTTATAGTAATTATTAAACGAAGATATTATTTTTACTTTACAGAAGTTCGAGGGGAAATGTGAAGTTCCAAATGACGCCAAAGAATTTTTACGGACCAAATCGAGGGAATAGTTCGATATTTGACAGTTTTGATGGTGTAAAGGATTATTTACACAATAAGTATTTAAATTTATTGATTAAATAATTTGAATTTTTTTTTAATTTTTTATTAATTTTAGTAGTCCAAGATCAAATGTCAGTTACGGTAACCGCGGTTTATTTAAACGTGACTCTGACTCTTGTTCCACCAGCTACAACGGCTCTGCGAAGAGACTCAAAATTATTAGCAGAGTTCATGATGAAAAGGAAAATGGATTTGAAGACAAAGAAGGGTAAATAAAATTTTTTTGTTTTTAAATTTTTTTTTGTTTTTAAAATTTTTTTTGTTTTTAATAATTGTTTTTCTTAGATTTGAGAACATCAAAAATTCGTGCTACATGAATGCCATACTGCAATCATTGCTTTCATTCCCATATCTCATCAACACTATGAAAAGCGACCGATACTCGAAAATCAAGTGCGGCTTGTTCAAAAGTTTTTTGGAATTGAGCGAGATGCGTTTCAAAATGAGCAGTTCGCATAAATCATCTGTTTTGATCGAATTTAAGGATAAAATGATAAAAGCTAGTCACAAATTCAACGAAAGTGGGAGACACGAAGTAAGAAATTTATTACTCATTTTTTAATTTATTTTTTTTTTAATTTAAATTTTTTTTAAATTTTAATTTTAGGATGCTCACGAATACTACTTAAGCTTTAAAGAGTCGCTTCAACACGAAATACAAGTAGTATTTCCGAGCGATAAATTGATCGACGACTGCTTAAATATAATGATGGTTGACACGCGCATGTGCCCAATGTAAGAAATCGTAAATAAACATACAAATCACTTAGTCAAATTATTTAACTTTCCAGGTGCACGCAACAATCGGAAAACGAATCCGCCATTGAGCAAACGTACAGTGAAATCGGTGTGGATATCCCAGACAAGATGTAAATAGATTATCCAATATTTTATAATTTGACGCAAACTTAAATCGATTTTTATTCTCCAGGTCTACTGTCGATAAGTTCCAACTGATCGATCTGATAGAATTGACTTTCAAGTCCTCCACGGTACAAATCAGTTGCAAATGCGGCGGAACGCACTTGGATCTTTTAAAAAGATTTTCACGTCTTCCAAAGTAGTTAATATAATCGATAAATTTCATTTCCGATTTTATATTACTTTTTTTTTTTATAAATAGAATTTTAACCGTACATTTGCACCGATACTGCTTAAATGATGGTAAAATCGAGAAGAACAAGTCAAAGGTGACTATTCCCGAATACCTCAACTTGGAATCGTTCTGCATCGAAAATGTTAAAACGCCACCTATCGTGAAGAAAACTGGCGTAAACAACTCGATAATGGATGAATTTAAACAACCGAATCGATTTAATTATAAATTGGTAGCGGTTATCGAGCATTTGGGCGGATGGGCGAACGGTGGTAAGAAAACAAATGACGAGTAAAAATACGAATTTGATGTTAATTGATTTTTATTTGTTTATTAGGCCATTACATTGCACGTGTTCGACACGAAAATTCATGGTTTCGGTGCGATGACTTAAATATTTCGAAAATGTTCGATGACATTTCCAACAGCTGTGACCGAAGTGCTTATTTACTGTTTTATGCACATGGTTCTTATTTTGACGAATTGGGTTAATATTTCCTGCGCTTGTATCTTGTAACTTCTTCTTTCTTTTTTTTTTTTTTTTGATTATTAATACAAATTTAATCAATTTTACACCTACGTTTTTGTACAAAAAAAATCGGAAGTTAGTTTTGATGATTTTGATTTTTTTTTTTTTTTTTTTGGGCGTGAAATTTACTAAGGGTATTCTTTAAAGTTGATAATTGATAGTTGACGACGAATCATGAATAAACATTTTATTTTAGTGCCTTGAAATTATTTTATTTGAATTTAATTTTCCCCTGTTTTCTTACTCGTAGTTAAGTTAAGTGTGACTAGTTATCACTAGATGGCGATATTGTACAGACGTAATTAGAATGGAAGTTTTGATTAATCACTCATTGCCATAATTTACACTATTTAAGTAGTAGTATAGAATTTGAAGTATTTTAAAATTATATTTTTCAAAAATATTGTTTAATTTGCTTTTACTGCTTTTACTCACCGGCTCACCGCAATGATATAGTCCTGCGCATGCGCAAAGCTCAAAATGAACGGCGCCAAGATAAACACGTGTTTATGTCGGATTTTGGATGGTTTTTAAGATTTCTGGACAATGACAACACCTAATTCAACCAAGGGATCTCAAGATACGAGTATTCTAAGGTACTATATTCATAACAAGCTCAACCAATCTTTTATTTCACTCACGTCTCATTTCAGGTACAATCGGAGGTCACTGATACCATCATGGATTTATTCGAGTGAAGAGGTTTTTACAGTACGAGGAAAAGGAGGTTTAATGAGTTACTACAAAGTAATGACAGTAACCGGAGGATGTTTAGAACTGTACCGAAAAGATGACGTGTGGTATGTTCAGTTTCGGACCGAAGGAGCACGCGTCGTCACATTTAGGAGACGAGTAAATAAATAACTTAATAATTTGTGAAAATTGTTACTGGTTATACTGAAATTTATTTTTTCCTAGATGACACGGTACATGGAGATTATCGGTTTCGTGAAAGAACTGCCATTTTACACGAATTTCGTAAAGTTTGGACATTTACACGTGGATTTCGAGCGCAAAACGATGCTTCGAATACAGTTTGAAGACGTGAATCGAGACGAAGCTGTTTTGAAATCAATCTCAACCATTTTTGAATATTTCTACAGTAAAAACTCCCACTACGTTCCCGCAGTGTGGCCTGTGGTGCCCTCGGTGTCGATTACTGAAAGCATCGATGAATCTCTGGGCTTGGATGTTTCCGAAAGTACATTACCGTTAATCGATCAAATGGAAGATCAACTTGATTTTGTGCCGCAAAAATCTCCTCAAATTGTGCGTGTTTCACACTCTCCAGAGATCGCTTCGAACTTTGAAGTCGCGAACCACGCTGGCGATGCAACAATGGCCGAAGAAAAGGACTATAGTGCTCGCCAAGATGTTTTGGATCCAAATTCATTGCAGAGAACAATAGGAATAGGTGAAAAGGAACCTGAAATCGTTCAAAATGGTCCTTTAAAGTTCGCCATATCACCAACTTACAATGTATCAGTTTCATCAAAGATCAACTATATTCACAATGTGAGAACAATGGTTGCCTATTTGTGGAAATTATTTAACGTATTTTTAAGTTTTTGTTAACTATTTATTGCAGGAAACGAATGGAATGAGTGAAAAGGAACAACAAGTCGTTCAAAATGATCCTTTAGAGCCGGTCATCGCCAAGTCACCAACTCGCAGTGTTTTATCTCCATCATCAAAGATCAGCGAAATTCACAATGTGAGAAAAATGGATGCGATTTGGCAAAAATATTTATGTAATCATGTTTTTGGATAACTATTCATTGAAGGAAACGAATAGAGTGAGTCAAAAACAACTCGAAATCGTTCAAAATGGTTTCGTCGCCAATTCTCCAACTCGCAGTATTTCATCTCCATTAAAGGGCAGCGATAATCAAAATGTGAGAACAGTAAATCCCAATTTGATGTAAATATAGTTTTTAACTAAGCTTTTAATTACCTACCGTATTATTTATTACAGAAAACACATGGAACGAGTCAGAAAGAACTCGAAGTCGTTCAAAAAGTTGTTAAACCTAAACCTGTCTTCATATCGCTGATCTGTAAGGTTTTATCTCCATCAAAGATGAGTGATCATCAGAATGAGAGAACAACGAATATCCCGGACATGACGAACAGATGTCAGCAAGAAAGGTAGTAATAAGAATTCTAATTGACTTTTACGAGAAATTATTCAAGAAATTATTTTATTATTATTATTATTATTTTTTATTTTTTTTATTTTTTTTTTTTTTGGTAAATACAGCTTTTGTTTTATTTAGAAATAAAACAAAAGAAAATATTATTAATATATATTTATTTTTAGAAGTCGTGAATTAGTTCCAGTACCAGTGAGTAATTCCAATCGATCTGAATGCGATGACAGTTTCGCCTTCACGTAATAAATTTTTTTTTTTTTTCAAATTGTTATTTTATTTCTAAATTCATAATTATTTTTGTAGTTCAAATAATACGTTGAGAACCTACAGACGGAACACTGCGCCCGCCAAACGAAACTTGAAATCAACGTGGGATTTAAATGGAGATGCGAAGAAAAGTAGAATCAACAGCGACTTAGCAGGAAAGGAAAATGTCGCGGTCAATAAAGAAGGGTAAATTTCGAAATAAAAATTGTGAATAATTTTTTTAAGTTTTTAAACTTTATTCTAGATTTGTCAACAAGCACAGCACGTGCTACATGAATGCTCTATTACAATCTTTCCTCTCGTTTCCCGATTTTATTCATTGCTTAGAAATATATTTTGGACAGAGGACAGTGGACAGCGGATTAATCAAGACTTTATTAGAATTAAATGGAATTCGTTTCGAGGAATGCAGTTCAGAAAAAACAGCCATTTTGGGTGACTTTCAGATGAAAATGATAAAAGCCAGTAACAAGTTTGATGAATGTGGAAAACATGAGGTAAGAAATTTATTTTCTCTTTTTAAATTAATACATTAATTTTTATTTGTTTATTTATTTTTTTTTATTAAGGATGTTCACGAATATTACTTGAGCTTTAAAGAATCGTTGAATCGAGAGATCCATGAATCGATTACCACTGAAAACTTCATGGACAACTTATTAAACATCGTGATGGTTGAAACGAGGAAGTGTCGGCTGTGAGTAAATTCAAGAAACAATTACTGAAAACGTGTGTTTATAAAACCAATTAATTAATTTCTAGATGTACGACGGACACTTCTGTAACCCGATCGAAACAAACGTACAGTGAAATCAGTGTTCACATTCCATCACAGTAAGAATTTTAATTTTAATGTCAATAATGATTTTAAGATTTTTCACTTTTTTTTTTACAGAAACAAAACATCAAAGTTTCATTTAATCGATCTCATAAAATTTGTATTTAAGTCTACTATCGTGCAAATCCAATGCAATGAATGTCACGAAACGCAAATGTGTTTCTCCAAACAATTACACAGGCTTCCAAAGTAAATTAGAAATTATTAAATTATCTGTTTTTACATTTTCTTTTATTTTTAGGATATTAATCGTACATTTGCAGCGGTATTGTATGAAAGCTGGCCAGTTTGCGAAGAATGAAACAACTGTAGTTTTTTCGAATTATTTGAACTTGGAACAGTTTTGTACGAACAACGTTAAAGTTCCTCACTACGAAAATGATGAAACTAAACAAATTCAGCGCTATAACTATAAGTTGCATGCTGTAATTGAACACGTAGGAAATCTTAAGGAAAGTAAGGAATTAAGGATTAAGAAAAGTTATTACACTTTTATTTAATTACACTTTACACTAATTACACTAATTACACTAATTACACTAATTACACTTTTTATTTAGTGGGTCATTATATCGCGTACGTTCAACACGAAAATGTGTGGTTGGAGTGCGACGATCTCCGAATTACTCAAGTTGAAGATGTGTTTGAGAAGTGCGAAACTTCCGCTTACCTTTTACTTTATATCCACAGTCCTATGGGTGAAAGTTTTTGAAAATATTTGTTTATTTTGGTGTTTAATTGTTTTATAAAAATATTTAATTACGGGAAGTTCAGATTACTTTTGTTAAAATGAATTCTAATTTGCTATCAAAACCATTAAATGGTGAAAGAAATAATTTTTGTTATTATAAAGTACGGTATGAAATGAGTTATGTTTGGGGCAGTTTATTGAAGATATTGTTAATGTTTTTGTTTTTTTATTTGTTTACTTAATTTTTCTATTTTCGTTTTTTTTTTTTTTGTTAAATTAATTTTTTTTTTTTTTTTTTTTTTTTGTTGCTCAAAGAAAGACCAAATGTATTTTATTATAGATCATAATTTAAGTTATAAAGTTAAGAAATATATTGTGTAATAAATTTAATTATTTTATTCTAACGAAATACAGATAGTTTATCATATCTAAGTCTGATATTTAAAAAATAACTTATAGAATAGTAATTGCACCATCTGCCGCTAGATGGCTCTGATTTATGTAACAAGACGAGCAGAACTTTGATGCAAATTCAGGTAAAATAAAATATTAATAAAACTAGGAATAAAAGTTAACTAAACTAATTTTTTTTTTTTTTTTTTTAATGATTATCTATTTTCGTCGTTTGGTAGCGCTGACGTTTCAAAGCAGACATCGAGTGTTAACAAATCGTGAGTTCTTTGAATTATTTTTATGAATTTGAAATATTATTTATTTTATCGATGAAATGAAGTAAAACTAAAATATAATTTTACATTTCATACATAGTTTTTTTTTTACATTTAATTGATTCTATTGTACTTCAACCCTTTGTAAAAAATCAAACGTTAATTTACAATTTTCCTGCGGTGCCAAACGTCTTCTCATAACATATTTAACCTACAAATCATAAATAAATTATAAACCTTCATTATTCATTATCTCAATTAACCTAATTTTCTCAAACTAACCCACAGATTTACCCTCTTCTCAGCTATTTCGTAAATAGCCTGCGAATGGGGTAAAGACCTAAGCCTTTCACTAAGCACTCTATGATCCTTTCGAGAAGTAGTTGCGAATGAACTTCTTAAATAATCGCGATCTTTCAACTTCCGTTGATAAGTGAGTGCTTGTAGCTTCAATTCGTACCAAGTTTCAAATTCTAAAAGTAAACTATTTTAAAAATTTAAAACACAAATACATTTTGCTAAAACGACCTTGCATGATCCGAAGTCGCGTTTCGTGTATCGTGTTCTCCAAAGACTCAGCAGCTGACTTTAGTCCCAAGTAATTAGTGATCAAACTCTTCTTCTTCAACTTCAACTTATGTGTCTCGGTCGCATGATCGTACAATTCCTCAGAAGGATTCGTAATTGAATGGAACTCGTCTTCTCCCATCAACTCTACAATTTTCTCAACCTTGTATAACTCATTAGACATGCTAAACAACCTTTCCTTTTTCATTTTCAAGCGTTTCTTAAATTCGTAAAGATCTTTGACAAGTTCGGGAATTAATTCTTTCTTGAAATATTCAAACGCTTCGGAGCGGCTCGGGAAAAAAAGAATCGATGGTTTTCGATGTGAAATTGAAGATGTAGAGGAAATTAAAGGTTTCGTCCGAGTACCGGTACTAGAAAAAAAATAATCAGGTTTTGTAATTAAGTACCGTAGGGTTTATGACTTTTTAGTTGGGCTTGACCGATTCTGATATCGCTATCGAATATCGGTTGATATTTCGACTACCAATTTCGATTTTTCAAAAATAAAATTTCAGTCAAGTTTTTATTACTTTTTTAGTATAAACGTAATAAAACATTAACAAAATACAGTCAACTCCCTCATATCCGGACATAAGGCGGGACTGGGAAAAGTGGCCGGATATGTGAACTGGCCGGGTAAGAGAGAGTATTCAGTGTAGGAAGGAGACATTTAAAGGGGTCGAGACTTTTGGCCGGATATCAGTATGTCCGGATATGAGGGAGTTGACTGTATAGCGAGTTCGTAATTTTTCTTAAAGATGAACAGAACTAAACCAAACTTAAAATTTAATATGTAAAACGTTTCAAATAAAACTTGATAAATCCAGATTATGAAAAAAAAATTTAAATATCGGTATACGATATCGGCTGATATTTTATTCAGAATATCGGAAATCAGCCGACTTCCGATATTCCCCATAAGGTCAAGCCCAAGTTTTGAGTTATTTTTTTTTTTTTTAACCTAAGGCCACTGCCGGTTCGTCGCATTATTGAAGGTCTGGACGCTTTCGATTGGCTGACTTTTGACGCGTCTCCGACACCAAAACCACCGCTTTCTAATGTTCCTCCGTATTTTACGAGTGTCATTTCACTGAGTACATCGAACGATCCTGACAAATTATCAGGGCTATTATCTGGAGTTTCCGGTGTAGATGCGTGTGGCTGTATTAATTTTTTAGATATTTCCACTGCATCTTGAGCACCTCTGGAATTTTATTTAGTGCTTTTAATGTTAGGCCATTGGAAATTAATTTTTCGTTTCTCGTCCGGGATATCTTCGAAATAAAGGTGGGAAGGGTTTTTATTATTATTATTTTTTTTAATATAAAATTTTTTTTCCCTTAAGAAATTGATGAGGGCGGCGATTTTTTTGAGCAATTTTTAAACATAAATTTATAATGTAAAATCGAGGGATCAGACAAACGTGAAAATCTTGTCGACGAGTCAAAAAACAATCTCTAAAAATCTTTGCAAATTTATGCAAATCTTAAATCTTTAGTCAAAAAACTCTAAAAATCAGTTAATATAAATTTCGAAAAATCTTTTAAATTTTTATAAATTTTTGCAAATCTTGAAAAAATTGTAAAATCTTTGCAAATCTTGAAAAAATTGTAAAATCTTTGCAAATCATAAAAAAAAATTGTAAAATATTTGCAAATTCCTAAATCTCGTCGATCCCCTCCCCTTCCCATCCCCCCCTCCCATAAAAAGAAACGAAAAATTAATTTCCAATGACCTTATTTCGATTTTGGTTATATTTTTACTTGTAGAAGTTTCTCATGATTTGAAACGCGAAGTTTAATTCACTTTTACTTGCAATCTGTGAAATTTAAAAAAAAAATTGTAAAGACTTTTAACAGTGATTTTTTACTTACTTCAATTGTATCACTTCTTTCTTCCATGTAAATTCTAACTGAATTATACAACATTGTTAATTCAGCATCTTTTGGTTTAAATACATTTACAGGTTTTGCATTTGGATGCTGAAATATTCAAATTAAAATTCAGTTTTAAGAATTTTAATTAACTTACCAATAACTGCATTGTATACAGTTGTGATTTCAACTGCTGCACTTCTTTTTCAAGCCTTTCAAGCTTATCCTAACACAAAACAATACGATTACCAAATCTAATGCAGGTCGAACCTCGATATAACGAACTTCAAAGAACCGAAAAATTAGTTCGTTATAACGAAAGTTTGTTATATCGAGACGAATTAGTACACGATTGACATAGATGGGACTTTGAAGTAATTAGTTATGAGCGAGTTCGTTATATCGAGGTTCGACCTGTATGTAATATTAACAACTCATCAAAATCTTACCTCATTGTAATTCACTAGATCAACTTTTGTAAATTTTTTCGGTGAATTCAATATTCGTAGACCAAACTGGACAGTGGCCAACTAATGAAAAAATATAAATTTCGTAAAACTGGAACAAGACGTATCTCAACTCACAATTTCAGACAACGTTTCTTTTTCACGATTGTGGATCGTAAGAATGACTGTTAATTGGCATGACTGTGAACTCCGGAGAAGATGAGCAAATTTACATCTATTACATTTAGATTTATACGTATTTTTCCTTGACACAAATTCGTTCTCCCACAAAGCGATCATTTCCTTTGCTATTAATTCGTCTTTTGTTACAGGATCGTGCAAATCCTTTGAATAAAAAAAAAAAGTTTAAAAATGACTTCTCAAAGAAAAACATCACGTACTCCGACGCAACCGGCAATCTTAACGAACTTCAGCCGTCCGATTTGAGCGAATTCCGTATAGAACTCAGTCGATTTGACCTCCACTTCGATTAGAAAGACAACATTGGCCCAAGTATACTTAAATCCAGTCCTTTCCCGCTTTTCTTTATGGGTTTCCCTCTGTGTTTCAGCTAGAAAATACAAACACATCGCGTCTTCTTCATCTTCGGCTTCGTGGATCGAGATATCTTTTAACGTAGTTTCGCAAACTCCTTGCGGATTCAACAAATCCAGTACCGAGTCACCGAGAAGTTGCACGGATGAAATGCTGGACAAGTTTAAACTTTAAAGGTGAGCTTAAAGTGTTTGAATTTTCGGTAAAGACTAAAAAATTACCGAACTGTCACGTTATTTGTGGCGCTTATGGCGTCAATGTTTTCGTACAATTCGGTGATGAATCGTGGTATCAGTCCTCTTTCGTTGTATATCTTACGTGATCCTGTTAATGTGTACGTTTTCCCGGAATTGAAAGCTCCATAACACAATATTATGGCTGCGATGAAAGTATGTTTTATTTAAATTTTAAATTATTTTTTATATACAGCATATACTTGTACTTACAGTCAAATCCATCGAGAACAGTTTTGATGATATTTGAGTGAGATAAAATAGAATAGAACTCACTCTGTTGTATACCATCATAAATCCCGTTTGTATTTAACTCAAAAATGCGATTTTTTCTAATAACTTGTATTATCTGTTACAGAGATATTACACTTAATAGATTGATATATTGTTTTTAAATTTTCGACTTACTTTGCTATCGACAATTTTGACAGACTCTGATTGTTCTTCAGCATTTACAGGACGCATTCTCACTAGTAATTTAACGTTTGTTTCCATTTTCTCAAAGAAATTTTACGCGCATAATTCACATCAAATAAATGTGATGGCTGACACTTGTGATGTGTATGTGGTTACCAAGGCAACCAAGTTAACATTTAACAATGTATAACTACATTGCAAAAGTTTAGAAACTAGGTTTGTTATTTTTTAGTGTTAGAAAATATAAATTTTACAAAATGTATATTGATTAAAGAAAAACTTTTTAGGGTAATCTTTATAATGTATAATGTTTCAATCTGCAAAATTGTTTAATCAATATACATTTTGTGAAATTTATACATTTCTAACACTAAAAAAAAACCCCTAGTTTTGCAATGTACGGTAGTTGTATTTTCTGTTAAAGGAAAAAACGACTTTTTTTTTTTTTTTTTACAAAATACATCACATGACAATTTTTATTATCGGAAATATATATATTTTTTTCAGAAATTTTCCAAATGACGCGAACACAAGTTTTAACTTTTTTGTGAATTTCAGACATTTTGAAACTTTTTTCAGATTTAAGTATTTTAATCAGAATCATCCGCTTTTTGAAAATCAAAAGCCTTTACACAAACATCGCATGTGTATTTTCCACTGCAATTTGCCATTTTGTGTTTGGCGAGATTTGTACGGATTAACTGAAATGCAAATTTTGATTAGGTTATAATGCTAACCCTAAATAAAATATACCCAATTGTGAACGCGGAATTTCGCTTCGTAAAAGTTTGCTTCACGTTTTGACATGGCTCCAATATTCTGACACGGCCTATGATGGCTCTGAAACAAAAATTTAAAAAAAAAATCAAGTTACTCTTTCGGTAGAGTACCTCCCATTGGCTAATTCCCACAAACAAATGGAAATTACTCAACAACAAGAGAGTCAGTAATATAAGTAATACTTTTTTTGGCTGCACTTCGGATACATCTTGCTGGTACTTCTTACTACCAAGCATTACCTTGTACCTCATTGTTTTTAACTTCGTCTCGTACCACGAATCAAATGCTAAAATTTCAAATTTCAAATTTGTAAAAAATGACGAAATTTTATATTGCAGTGGAACCCCGATATAACGTCATTTGTCTGGCCAGCTGAAAAATGACGCTACAGAGGGGTTCACGCTATATCAGAGTTCGCTATATCGGGGTTCCACTGTAATTTCCCAAACCTTTTAGAAAATACTGTCTCTTATTATGCGCAATCTTCTGCGCCGCTCTGACTTCACCCAAAGCTGAAACAGCATCAGTCGAGAGGGAATTCTTTTTTTTCTGCAATTGCTCAAACATTTTAATTAGGTCTGCAGTTTCTTCCACTGTTGCAGTGTCGCGATTCAAACTGTGAGATTCCTGATACATCTCCGCAGCGTGCTCGAATTCTTTCTTCGCCTCGCGCACAAGCCGCAGAAGTTTATTAAATTGAATCTTCTTTTGCTCTGTCGACGATTTCTGATTGACAAACTCTTCGTATAAATTCTTACCAGCTCTGGCTTTAAAATCTTCAAAAGCTTCTTTTTTCTCAGTGGGAATTTTACTTTCATCATCTTCTTCTTCTTTTATTTGTTCCATTTCAGTGTCAGATTTCAAATCCTCATTATTGCGTATTAACGATATTTGACTCTGCGGACGAGTAAATTTTCCATTCAACTTATCAACTTCGTTTGTAGATTGCGTCATTGCTAAGCCAAATGAAACTTTATTTGAAGACATCTTCTCCTTTTCTTTCTTCAAACTCGAATCAAGCTCCGAGGTTTCAAGTTGATCCTTTAAATTTATAAATTTAAACAAAAAAATTATAAAATTTATAAAATTTATATAGTCAATGCTCCAATATCTGGACATCCTAATATCCGGCCAAGTCTAACTCTTTCAATGTCTCCTACACTAAATACTCTCTCTTATCCGGACACTTTGGCCAAATCCCACCTATGTCCGGATATGGGAGCGTTGACTTATTACTTATAGCATTACATGTTGGCTGAATGTTTCCTTCACAGTTTCCCTCTCAAGTTTAAGTTGTAATTCAGTTTGATGCTGCATAGTTCTGAAAAATATTAACATAACATCATATAAATAATTTATTTTGTTATATAACATTTACTTGTGAATATCTCTGATCATTTCAAACGCAGTTTGTAATTCAGCTTGAGTGAATATCTATAATGTAAAATTTTAAGGTTTAAAATTTGAAAATTTTACAAATAATTATTATATACCCCAACACGTTCAGTTTTCTCATCCAAAAACTCCTGAATTTCATTGTATAAGTTTTTCTTCTGAGATTCATTCAGTGACCCATAATTCACTGGTCTTCTATTTGCCTATACAAAAATAACATTATAACCTAAGAGAATTATCATTTTCATTACTAACAATAACAATCACTTACCAAAAGATCTCTTCGAAACAATTCCATTTTTAAATTCTCAACATCAAGTTCCATACTCTCTCTCAAAACCTGAAATCATCATAAAATATAAAACTACAGTCAACGCTCCTATACCCGGCCATACCAATACCAGGCCAAAAGTATAGGACTCTTTCAATGTCTCCCTACACTAAATACTCTCCCATACCCGGCCACTTTTCCCAGTCCCGCCCTATGTCCGGATATGGGAGCGTTGACTATACAAAATGTCAGACACAACTCTCTCACCTGTGTATTAGGCATGATCGTTGGTTCAGGCTTGATTTCAACACGCAACAATCGTTGACCAAACATTACAGTATGAGTCTATAAAAAAATCACACGATCATAAAAAGTAATTTTAATCTAAAGTCTCCAATTACCAAAGCCTTGAAGTCTTTTGCGTCAAACTTTATACACAGAATTAACGTAATCAACGAATGTCCACAGATGACATCTTTCAAAAGATAAGATAATTTACATCTTCGACACGGAGGTTTGTCTTGCGAAGAACAGTTATATCTGTTGATCAAGTCGTGTTCTAATATTGAAATAGTTTCACGAGCAATCAACTGTTCTTTGCTCAGAGGTTCAATCAACTCCTAGAAATAATTATAATAAATTACATATTTTAATTTTTCATTATAAAATTATTTTCTACCCCAACAGCAGCAGCTAATTCAACAAACTTCACCGTCCCAACTAAGACTTTACTGTCAGAAGGAGCCAGCGATTTGACCTCAACAGTGATGGTAAATATATAATGACAAAATGTTCCTTTCTTCTGTTTCTTCAACATTTTCTCAAGTGTGTATTTGTTAGATCTTGCAAGAAAAACTAAACAAAATGCATTTACTTCACCTAGTACAGTGTGTTTACTGAAGTTGTAAACAGTGGCTTTCTTGCTCAGGTTTAATCCTTCTGGTAGAAGCAAGTCATACACTTGGTCACCATTTATGCACACACATGATATTCTGCAATTGATTACAAAAAGAAATTTATGATACATAGTTTCAACATTGTATTACATCAAAACTATTGTAAATATCCATATTGACATTTACTTTACATGGGTTTGTCGAGAAACTCGAAACTTTTTTGCCCATATGCAATGATGACGTCAGATACAGTCAACGCTCCCATATCCGGACATAGGCGGGACTCGGCAAAGGTGGCCGGATAAGAGAGAGTGTTTAGTGTAGGGAGACATTGAAAGGGTCCGAGACTTTTGGCCGGATATTATGATGTCCAGATATGGGAGCGTTGACTGTATAATGTCAGCCATCACGTGACCGGTAAACCAAAATGACTGTAAATCTGATCCTAGGGTTCACACATTTAGCAACTTTTTGAAATAAATGTCAATATCAACAATAGGTTCGAAACTGTTGAAACCTTATATTACATTTCATTCTAATACAGTCGAGTCCGCTTATAACGACATTTAAGGGACCGCCCAAAAAATGTCGTTATAACCGATTGTCGTTAAAACC
>JAQFZP010001981.1:0-15881 GCA_034695745.1 Geophilus truncorum
AAACAATGACAAGTCAATCAACAATAACAACAACAACTGAATTAATTTTTAATTTCTCAACACAAAAATTTAAATTTTTTAAAAACTAACAATTTGTTTTGTATAAAAAAATATAAATTTTAGTGTTTTTCAAATTTTTAAACACAAATGTGTGATTGTTTCATCACCCCATCATCCCTGTTTGTTGATACAAAGTAGAAGCACGGCTCAGTCTATTCCACAACAGGTAGAGACAGTGGGACAAATGGGAGTAGAGAAGATCAATGCAAAGGGAGAAGGAGAAGCCTTGAATTGCAGACTGCAGGCAGCAACCAACTGCTCTGTCATGTCTGTTACACGTGTTTAACCAACCAGATTTTTATCCACTCATTTTCAGACCCAAAAAACACTCTTTCTCACATTTTCACTCATGAAAACCCACCGGAATACGGGAAAACACCCTCTATAAGCCCGCCTTTATTCATTTCCCGCCGCCCCAGTCGAGCCACGGACCCGTTATGGCGGCAGCGATGACAAACCAACGCTGGCTCCTCATAGTCTTCTTAGAATTCACTCTTTTTAACCGTAAGTACGACACCGTCTTTTCCGTAATAATATCAATCGATCGTCGATAAAGGCGCGTAGACTTTGTCTAATATACGGAAGCGCAGTGGAACAGCTGTGAGAGTAGTCCATTGTATAATTGCTATATCCTGCGGTCAGAGGGATTTTACCCCGAATTCGAGGGTGGGGGAAGGGGGAAGGGAACTAGGGTTACACACATGTTTTTATATCCCTTATAGGTCATAAGAAACAATTTCTTGCTTGTTTTTGGCATAAGAAATTAAATTTTTTTTTAATATTTCTTTAAAGGAGACTGTTTTTGTTAGGTTTAATTATGTAAGTGGTACAGTTTTGATTTCTGAGTCATTAAGTTGTGAATTTTTTTTTATTTTATTATTTCTATTGTCCATTATTTGTAGTTATTATGTGGAAAATGAGGACTTAGACATTAAATGGGAGACAAAAGATGATGTGAGATAAAAGCAAACCTGATTCCCATAGGATTATAATGGAAATGAAAGTGAGATATGAACATCATAGTTGTGGTCAAGTCTTTGAGGTTTAATCTGATCTGGGATGAGAGGATGGAAATGGACAATTTGTCTTGTATTTTTGTTAAGTCAATGTGATAACAGAGGATCAGATTGCAAATATGGCCACAAGCCCAGTGTTGGAGTAGAGAGTAGAGGTCAAATGCAAGATTTTGTATATTGTAAATGTGGTTGAAATATTGGCGTTGCTCATTCATGTTGTGGATATCATAAATCTAGACTTATGTTGTGATTCATCGTTTGGTCATTTGTTCAAGTTCAAACTGAGGGTAGAAAAAAGTGGAGATATATTGCTGAGAAGTCATTGTTAATAATGGCAAAAAAATATTGTTATAAAATGATTTTTAGTACAAGTGCAAGTCATCTATTGTTTGTTTGATAGATTCTTATATTTATTTTAACAGTGATGAAATTCATCATTATAGACTTAGCAACAATCGGCTTTATGTTAATAACTTACACAATTTATTGTTGAACGTATGTTTAACATGCTATTTATAATTTATACGTTATAATGTACCGTACGGTACGTTATATGTCAATTTCCCGCAAAGTGTAATAAATTATAAACTCCATTTTTATAAATTAATATGTTACAATATGTGTTGTAAGTCGATTACCCACAAACTCTTTCATAAGAGTAAATTTACTAACAATCACAAAACATTAGTGGCATTCAATATCTTAGTTTTTGAAGGTTTAGTGATTTTAAAAATAGTTTTTGATACATAAATATTAAAAAAAACAAAAAAACTACAAAATCAAGATATTGAATGCCACTAATGTTAAAACAATGCAATCATTTAACAATTTACTCAACTATGCCTTTTTTTTTTTTTGCATTTATGCATCCTTGACATTAAAAATCATACAACAAAACATGACTTTCCTTTGCAATTCAAGGGTTAAGCACACAATAGAAAGTTATGGAGTTTGATTCCACACAAAACCAAGATTGTTTGATACTGCTATTAAATGAAGGAGCTCCAGTAGTGTGTTTATGATTGCTTGTTAGATACGAAGCAAGAAAATTCGTGACTCCTTCCTTCCATTTCCTCTCATCTTGGAACATTTATCTGTTGAAGCTATAAATAAATTTTGCAAGAGAGAAATTGATTTAGCAGGTATGTTTAGTTGAATTTGCCATTATTTATTAAGAAGCAGAGAAACGCTGAGCTGAGATTCCTTAACATGAAACTGGGATTGGCAAGGGAGAACAGCTGTATCAGCTGTCATCTCATTTCCATTCTGGCCACTCACCAAAGCAGATGTTTTTGCTGAAAGACAGGTGTTATTTTAATTTTTTGCTCAACCAAGTGTTGCATGCAGACTTGGGCTAGATTTGTTTATTGATGTCATTTTTTTTGTTGTTTATTATTGGGTTTGGTAAGATAGAATGTTGCAGTTTCTCCTAAATGGGTTAGTTTTGATGTTGTTTGATTGGTGACATGAAATGCAAGACTGGAAGGAATAATTGATAAATAGACTGGTGATATTGACAAGTGATAATTATTATGAGAAAATTTTATATAATTGTTTAGAAACTGTGGAAAATAATCAACATCTATTATAAAAAAAATTATTTTTTAAATTAACAAATTGTTTAAATAGAGTTAATCTGAGGTCAATTTTAATAACATCAGTAAAACAAACTTTATTTACTCTAATTTTTTTCTTTAATGAATGGTTTTTAGGATAATAACATAAACACTTATGTATTGTAGTTTACGGTGCAGCAGTAAAAAAAAAAAAACAATATTTGATACTACGGTATATTTGCTTTAGTTGTGTGTTGGATTCAAATAGAACACAAGTCTTGATTAGTGCGCGGGTGCACTATTTGAGTTTACAAAATAATTCTAAAATAATGCATAAAATATGTTTAATGTTTTTTTTTTGTTTTTAGCATTGTTATTACTCTATTGGCAATAACATTATTAAAATAACCTTAAAATATATACGTTTATTATTATTATAATTTATATTAGCATAATTTTATTGAAATTATGATCAAAGGAATGTTTGATTGAAATTGTGAAAGAATTCTGATTTTTATCATTACTGCACAATATTAACAGATTTGAGTCTTTAATAGTATTCAGGAAAAATTCCACTGGGAAAATAATGTGCAGGTGCACTGTTAGAAAAAATACAGTAGCTGAGAGATAGAAAAGATTTATTGGGTTTAAACTACGACGGAAAACAGAAAGTAGAATCAAAAACGGACAAAAGAATTAAAAAATTAATATTTCTGTTGTCAGTTCACACTGTGACAAAACTAAAAAGGTAGATAAACTACCCATAATCTCTACAGTCCTAGACACAATACAAATAGGTGGAGCCACTAACCTTTAGCTCTGACATTATAGGATAAAATTCACATTACTTTGCTGTTTTCTGAAATTCTGTTTTCTGTTGTAGATAAAAGTAGAAATACCATAGATTCTACTTTTTATGGTCAACTTACAGGAAGTGACATCATTCATGATGGAAAAAACAAATATAGAATTCTGTTTTTCGTTATTTTTTTTGACGTATTTTTCGATGGGAAATTCTGTTCAAATTGCTGTGCGACAAATGGTAAGCCAATAGAAATTGGCTGATCTCCAGAGAAATAAGAAATGAAAGAACACAGAGCAAAGACAGACAGTCACTTTAGATAATCAGTCAATGCCTTAAAGACCATTTCCTCATGAAACCTTGTAATGTAATTCTGCACCAATCTTTAAGTCTGTATTGAAAGCAATATTACCTCTCGCATTGCAAAACAAATTTTAAAAATATGTGTGGATATTGCTCAAATGCTGGCATTTTCATGGAATATTGTATAAATGCATGAAATGAAATGATTTATACTGGCATTACTTACTATTTATTGCACCTGTTTTCATATGAATATCACCTTCAGCTTGGTTTGTACATATTGATTTTGATATTTTCCTGCTTGTTTGGTATTTTATGTGAGTTTTTTGTGCTCAAAGAATTCATTATTTTGGTTATTTAAAGGTCTTCACAAGTTTTCAAATGATTCTCTACGGAATACTTTAAAACTTCCATTTTTAGAGATCCTGTAGATCTTGTAATCATTTCTGCAAATAGAAAATAAGGGAAAAAATGTTTTTTTGGAATATGTAAACTTTATTTGTACTGATAAAAAGTAAGGTTTTCAATAGTAGTAATAGTGCCAAGTTGGCAGCATTCATAATTAATTTTGATTGAAATTGAGAATTTGCATTAGGTTTTGTTCACTTTCAATGCAAATGAGTTTAAAGAAATTAATGCAATTTGCCATTTTCAATAGAATTAGTGTCTGCATATATATACTGCCAAGTCCAAGTGTTATCTTGATTGAAAAATAAAAGGCAGTGCAACCAGCTACCACTAGAGTGCATTGTCAAATGACCAATCTGACTTAAATACAACAGTGTCTGATTGATTGTTTGATTATTTGTCTATTTTTTATAATAATAATTTTATTTATAATTTATTCAAATTTTCTGTCATGGGTTGAATTACAGATATTATTAATCTGACATTAATCTTCAATTTCTGCAATTCTCAAAATGACAAATGACACAAAGAAAACACATTTATTCCATTATTTAGTATTACAATTTTTTCTGCCCATTTGATTCATCACCGGAAATAACCTTTCCATACATTTCTATACCCACAACTTGACATTCCTATTCTTTCTTGCCATCTTTCTACAGACTCAATTTTTTTTATCTCAGTAAAAACAGTCTAAACCCATCCATTTCTCTGAAGTGGCATCTGGTGGTTTTCTCAAGGGATTAAACTACTTTGCTTATCCAGTTTCTGTTTTCTTTAATGCATTGACAGATGTTGAAACTGAATAAAACTCTTCTTCCAGGTCACTTGGATAAATTCAAAAATTTGTGGCCTCAAACTTCTCAAAACCAAGTTGACAATTTTCTCCCATAACTATTTTTGGAAGCTACTTCCAGGTAATTAACCTTGAAGAAGACACTCAAGGACCTGAGTGTAATGCTTAAAACTGATGTCAGACTTTACTGAATTTAGTTTTGAACATTCCAGTGGTAAATGAAGGCTCATTAATGAATTGTGTAATTTAGTATTCACTACATGTAATAAATGATGTATCTTTTATTTAGTAGAGTGAGTGATGTGTGGATAAATAATGGATGACTGCAAAGTGGTATATTATATTCAGGATGACCAGTTGAGGAAAAATGCATTTGGTGAAAACATTAAAGCAAGCTTTGGTTAAGTGATGAGGGTTATTAAAGAAAATCAATGTAAGACTAGATGCTTGTTTCCTTAGCAAACATTTTTACTAATAAAATCTAAAAGTAACTGTGCTTTGTGTTGTTACACTGGTAAAAATATGTGTAAAATTACAAGAATAAATGTCATTAATCTTGTATCTAAAGTTTATAAAGATATTCATTAAAAATGAGTGTTAGAAATTATTACCGTAAATCTAAACAGCTAAAATTAAGGTTTTAAAAGTGTCTAAAATTGAAGCCATTTTATCTAATTCTATACCTATTTAATCTCACATCTGACTTGAATTAAATATTAGAATTTAACCGTTTTTAATACACAAAAAGTCTGTAAAATACTAAGCAAAAATATAGAAATCCTTTTTATTACAGAAATTTTCTATTAATTTCTGCATGTTTATTATTTTTTATTATTTTTTTATTTTTACACATACAAATTTTTCAACAATATATTTCTATATTCTGGATTTGTGTAAAACAATCATCATTAGAAGTTGCTTACTATGACAAATTGTGTGCCTGAACTAATTATGGCATTTTCACTGTGGGATGAATCCCACGCTTTTTTTTAGCGTCAATGAAACAGTAACCTAGACCTACGAGTAATTTTCAACTAGATCTGCCCACAATTAGTGATCACTTTACCGTAATATAAAACAAATCTAAAGATTAAAGTATAAAGGGAGGGGGGAAAAAGTGTTGTTGTTTTTTTGTCGCTTTTTCATTTAATTTTCTTTCTCAAGCTCTGCACTGTTGATCAAGTGATAAATTCACACACTCTACTTGTTAAATCCTAAAGTTGCATTTCATGCCTTTTGAATGCGAATTATTAATTTAATTGCAACAATTTTCCGTGTGGAGATTAATTGTAGGTGATTTACTTGCTTCAAAGAGAGTTTAATTAAAGGGTAAATTGATTGAGTAGAGAAATGATTTTATTTTGGTGGATAAAAATAGAATCGTATTGAAATATGGATTTTCGTTTGGCGTGGGTTGGGAAGAAAAAGGACAAATAAGACAGTTTGATTTGACTGACAGAGATTTAAGTGGTTTTAAAGGAGAGAAAGATGGATCTGATCAATATAGGTGTTGTATAGATAGTGTTGTATTTTTATAGGATGTAAATTTGATAGCCAAGACTCAATATTCAGATTAGAAATAGCAGAATAATACCATTGCTGCCATTTTATATGTGTTTGTGTTTTGTCTTAATAAATGAGGCTTTAGGTTGTCAATAGCTATTGTGGACATACACGACCTGTTGCTTGACATTAAAAAACTCAGTTCATTAATTTATTGCCAAAATCCTACCATGTTTGCCCAGATTGGTTCAACTGTTTATTTTGTCAAATTTTTAGCCACAGAATAACTAAATCTCGTGATTTCAATGCAAAACTTTTTTTCGCATACTTCAATTATTTTTACTGTATATTTGACATATTTTGGCAACGTATGTATAAAACATAAAACACAATTTATTTTGCACATAAATCCAGGCTCTAAATTTGAACCTATGGAAATATTTCTCTAACATCTAAAAAGTTGCCACTTTTTTTCTTTTTTTTTTTACAGTTTACATAGTCATATCACATTGCAACATAAAAACACTATTCGATTCTGAAATTGAAGTAAAGGTTTCACCAAGGTTATCTGCAGAGTAAGTTGTTTCGGACAATAGTGGTATTTGCTCGAGACGTGACCTCTCGGTTGCTGAAACATAGTCACGTACAGCTGTCTCAACTTATAACATGTAATTCAATAACAAGTAGTCCAATTTTTTCTTACCTAGTAAAAACTCATAGTAAACAACCACAGATTTATGAGTAAATTGGTTATGTAATTACAGGAAAGCCATTTTGGATTCAATTAGTTAAACAAGCAGCCACAAAGACATTTATTTGAGATTTATATCGAGTGAGCTTACATATATTAAATGACAAAATAAACATACAGATTCAATTACTGTTTTAAAGTACTCTAGAATCCAATTCCAAGGATTAATTAAGTTTCTTGCAGCCAAGAGTAATGGAATGGAATTGTAGCTGTGTTTTGCTGGAATAGTTTCAGACTGTAGCAATCTGGTAATTAATCTAGGTCATTGTCCTGAGTGCTTTACCAAATCATTTGGACCTTTGCAGCTAATAGAGAAATGAAGATGAATAAATGTTGGATTTAAAACTGGTGATTGGTGGAATTTACAGCAGTCAATTATAGTATAATAAAAATAAATTAAGAAATACCGGTATTGTTAATTTATATGCTTGGATTTTACTCATTAAAAATTAGGAAATTTAACACTAGAAAATGGGATGAAGCTCTAAGCTCTAACCATTTTAGGATCATTCCCATTAGTAGACCATAAGGGGCTTACTTCCGGTGAACCAATATGACCTATATACTGATTATCTTTTTTTCTTCATTTTCTGTTTTCGCCTTCAATGGTATTCAAAGATATCGTTTTATCTTCTATTGCTGTTTGGACTTTTTTTTTCTTCTTGGATTTTTGATTTATCGGTAATCATTCATCAATGATTTAAATAAGTTAAGAAATTCAATATTGTACTGCATTCCTCTAATGGGTTATCTTTAAGGCTGCTGTCAGACCGGATCGGTTCGGTTTTTGTAAAAATCGATCCCATCTATTAATGTACATCGGATTAAAATATCAGTCTGATCGGATAAGATGAATACGGTATGCAATCAGTTATATTTGATTGTTTATGAATCATAAACAATCAAGTATTAAATTTTAAATTAAAAAATTGAAAGTTTTCGTATTTTTCTAGCCGGCGACAGCCTTATACAAGTACTTGTGCAAGATTTTTCTTGTTCTTTTTCAAAAATGTAAATACTTGTATATTATCTATAACTCCACACTTTTATTCATACATTTCTACAATTACTTTCTGTGCATTGTAGAACAAACTTTCTTCTCCAACAAATAACTATATGAACACAGCTGTGAACAACAAGACAGTCTACTTCTACACGCTTTATGTACACCAATACAACTATAAACAAAACAAAAAATAAAAATCATCAATTTCTCACATAAAATACACACATACCCTCCTAAACGAATACCATCATCAGTAAAAACCACATCCAAGAAAACAATATTCAACAGGAGACAGAAAGTGATTAATCCCATGTTAAAACTATCAAATAAAATATATCTGTAATTATATCTCAAGGTTTCTTCGCACTGTAATTACAGGTTTTTAATTTCAAACCGGAAGTGCACAAAGAGAGAAGTAATCAATAAAATGGTTAGCAAACGCGCCATCGGTTTAAGTCGTAAAACTAGGAAGTTCCATTGCACGTTTTTGTGTGGTTTAGAGGAGAACGTAATGGTGGTAGTGGTAATTTGAGTTTTTATTATTTCTACTCTAGTTCCAGATAATTGTTTTCACAAAAAATAGAAGTAAGTAAAAGAAAAATGCACAATCTGTTGACATTAATCACAGATTGCGTAACAGGGAAAACGAGGCCGCGATATTGTTTTTGCATTTAAATGAGAATTTTTTTTTAGCCTTGAAAATAGGGAAATAGGGTTACGTGTGTAAATGTCAAGTTTTATTTGTATTCATGTAAGGGAGATTGAATTTTGTTGTGTTGTTTTTTGATGAAGTTGAGGGTGGGAATTGGTGGAAATTATGTATGACATAATTTGGTAGTTATCAACACGCAAATCAACTTTGTGTGAGGTTTGTAATTGAGCGTGAAGGAAAAGCCGTAGTTTAGTTGTGTACTCAAGAGATGCATTCATAAAGTTATTATAAACAGATGAAAATAGGTTTAAAGTTAAGTTAAGGAAAATTGGATTATTCAAAGCCAATTTTAATTTAGTTTCTCATCATCACTGGTCAGTGGAAGTTGCAGCTCTCAATTGAATTAAAGTAAAATATTTTTAGAATTGTAAAGCAAACTAAAATGATGCATTATGGGTAAGGGTATCTTCGGTTCAAATCATCCGATCTGGATTTCGAATGAGTTTTGGTTCGAAATTTGATCCAAAATAATTTCGGATTCGGATCGGATTTCCAAATTTGATCCGATCTGATAAAATGTGAGTATTTACTAGTAAGTATTTTTAAACAAAACTTTTAATTGTTTTATTTAAAATTTAATACTTTAAATCTCATAAACAACAAAATTTTGAAAAAATACAAAGATTACATATTTAATCCGACGTGCGTTATCAGATCGAATCAATTTTTACAAAAACTGAACCGATTTGGTCCGACGGCAGCCTTAATGTGCCAGTCATGTTGGTTTCTAATATCAACTATTGTTTACATTTGTATTTTATAAGCTCAACATGGCTGCCATATTGCCCACAATGCATCTGTGTAATAATTTTAGTTTTTGTTATTTTTTGTTATTATGTTATTGGAGGAATGGCCCCAACTAAAAATTAATATGAAAATATCCTCACAAAGTACATAAAAATTAGAAAAACTAATAAATTTATAATGAGGTTATTTCACTTTCAGTTATTGACAAGTGAAACTATGGAAACAAAGAGATTAATTCCCTTTTGATACATAAAGTTGCTTGGCATCATCAGTCCAGCATCACATTCAAAATCACCCGACCCAAATAAACAAAAACAAGCCTAAATCCCACAAGTTATTTTTATCAAAGCATACATCTTGAAATCTCATATATTTTTCCAGGTATACACACATCCAACGGCAACGGCTTGGAAGGCCCCATTTTTACTCAAGAACCAGATGACATAATTGAATTCTCCAACTCAAGCGGAGTGAAAATCGACTGCAGCGCTGAAGGAAATCCTCAACCTTTAATGGGTTGGCAACTGTCGGACGGTTCATCCATTTCCAACATCACCAATCTCAGATTCGTTTATCCGAACGGAACTCTGTTTCTTCCGCCATTTAAAGCAGAGGAATACAGACAAGACGTCCACACTGCCACTTATATTTGCACTGCCACTAATCTCGTAGGAACTATTTTCAGCAGAGATGTTGCGATTAGAGCTGGTGAGAGCGAGGAAAAGTTGGAAATTTCACTTTTATTTTAATGGTTTTTATGTTATTTAGTTACCATTCAACCATTTGACGTGTATGTTTACAATGTTTACATCATTCGGGGGAACACTGCGGTCATCAGGTGCCATGTGCCAAGTTTTCTCACCGAATACGTCGAAGTTCTTTCGTGGATACGAGATGGCGCTTTTACAATTCAAGTGAATGGCATTGATAAAGGTTTGTGTTGTAGAGCTTTTATTGGTTTATCAGGAGTTGAAATGTTTGTTTTCGATGATATTTTGCAGAAGGGAAATATGCTGTTCTTCCAAGTGGAGAATTGTTGTTGAAAAATGCAGGACCGGAAGATGCGCAGACCACGTTTCGGTGTCAAGCGAGACATAAGCTCACAAAGGAGATTAAAACTAGTGTTTCGGCAGGGAAATTGTTTGTTACTGGTAAATAAGAGAAAGTGTAAAGTTTGAGAAAGACATTTAAAAATTCAAAACTGATTTTAGTTTTTTTTTTCTGGTTGGAATTTTATTTTTTACTTTTAAGTTGAAATAAGGTCATGATTTGTTGACAATTTGCAATGAAATTTTTCACTCGCAGAACCAGAAGGCAACGTTCCACCGAGAATGCTAATCCATCAAACATCAGTCGTCGCCGAAGAAGGTCAGGATGCAATTATCCCATGCGTGTCTAATGGTCATCCAGTACCAGAAGTCAAGTAATAAATCACACCAAACATGACAAATCACATATTAACTGACACACTGAATATTTATTAGGTGGTATTCTAGTCTTTCCTCTGTGATCAAACCCATAACTGAAAGTGCGAGATACAAAATAGTCCAAGGAGCGTTAATTATAATTGACGTGCAGCAATACGATGCTGGCAAATTCATATGTGATTCAACGAACGCAGCTGGAACTCAGCAGATGGAGACCGAATTAGTGGTTTTCGGTATAAGTCATATTAAGCCTAATGCAATTAGCGCTTGTGCGATGATTAAATCAACTTTGACTTTGCAGGGCGTCTTTTTGCCACCATAACGCCACCAGTGGCAGTTATTGACATTGGCCACAAGACCACTTTCAACTGTGAAGTGACTGGATATCCGATAAAGAA
Source organism: Geophilus truncorum (assembly GCA_034695745.1). NCBI lineage: Eukaryota > Metazoa > Arthropoda > Chilopoda > Geophilomorpha > Geophilidae > Geophilus > Geophilus truncorum. The sequence continues at coordinate 11,486 of JAQFZP010001981.1, forward strand.
TATTCAGTGGTTGAAAGATGGCAAACAAGTGAATTATTTTGAAAATCAGCTGAATAAGAACAATGCAACTCTGACTGTTAAGTCGGTGAGCCCGGCTGATAAAGGGATGTATCAGTGTTTTGTGAAAAATGACTTCGATGTTGTACATGCAGCTGCGAGATTAAAATTAGGAGGTGAGTAATTAACTGTGGAATTTTTGAGAATTTAACCCTTCCATTACTGGATCGCAAAAATTTACGCGCATTACTAGCAATAGGTAAAAATATACTGATTTTTGCTGCATCGGAACTAAAGTCAAATTGGTGCAATTATTGTTACTGTCAATAGAGGGGGTATATTTTTAACCAATCAGGATCATTATTTGCTCACTTGATCACTGCTGTGTTACCCTTCTAGGGGAAAAACTGAAACTTATAATTCCTCATTAGCTATAGCAGAAAGCCTAACCAAAAAAGTCTCGTAGGATTTTAAGGGGGCAGAAAAATTGCAAGTGCTGTAACTTTATTATTATAATAATTTTTTTACACTAAATTTAGCCAGAACCTAATTTAGCAAAATATGCATGAACTCGAGAAGAAAAAAAATTATTTATTTTGAATAAAAAAAAAAAAAATTCTATTTAAGTTGTGTTGGTAATTGAAGGGTTAATATTTATTCTTGATTGCCAGATTCGCCACCAGAGTTCTTAGCGACTTTCGATGAAAGAACATTGAGACCGAAAGAAGCACTGAGTATTTCGTGTGAAGCAACTGGTACGCCAACACCTGAAATTACGTGGACTTTAGACGGAATGGATGTGAGAGGAAACAGTCAGAAGGAATCAGCAGATAGCGTCGTTAGCTGGTTGAACATCACAAGCACCAAGACTGAGAATGGAGGTGTCTACACATGCCATGCAAGGAACAGGAAGGGAAGTGTTGAACACTCTAAAAGAATATACATTCATGGTAATTATCATTATATTTTGATTTATTATAATTATGGTAGTAAAATTATTTTTATTTTAGGTAAATTGGAGGCTCGAAGTCGACCAAAACTGTCAGCTATATCAGGCGAAACAGTTTGGTTGAATTGTCCCACATTTGGATATCCTTATGACACTTTAACGTGGGAAAAAGGTATTTAAATTAAAAAATAAATATTATTATAAAACAAGATATTAACAAATTTAATCTAGGTGATGATATTCTACCTGCACATCTTCGGCAAGTAATTCTGAAAAACGGTACACTTCGTCTTGAAAACGTACAACGAGGCCGGGACGAAGGACGATACATCTGCAACGTTCGAAACAGCAAAGGCGAATCGGCTCGTGGTTATGTTGATATAACTATAATGGGTAAAACATAGTCAACGTTAAAACACATTAGCGAGTTTTCAAGAGTGCACATAACTCTTATAATTACATCGTTACAACATTACAAGATAGTTTTAATGATACTAATTTGCAAAAAAAATTATTTGTGTTAGTAAATAGTAAAATCGATTACTGTAAGATGATAACTTTATAATCATAAGACTTTAGTGTACCCCCAAAAACTCGGTTTATTTTATCCATAATTTTTATAAATAGCATCAAATAATAATTATTATTTCAGAGTTCAACATTTATTTTTCCCCGAGTTTCTACTTAATTTATTACTGATTAATTGATGTGCTAATTTCAGTGCCGCCCAAAATAACGCCATTTTTCTTTCAAGAAGACCTAGTGCGCCAAGGCTCTAGAGCCAGATTACAATGTGTTGTCAGTGATGGCGATACGCCGATTGTGATCAAGTGGTTAAAAGATGCTAGTCCCATTTCTAAAGCATTAGGTATCACCGTTCATGAGATCGACGAGTACTCGAGCATACTCATGATCCCCGCAATCAATCCGGAGCATAATGGGAACTACACTTGTGTGGCCACTAATAAAGCCGCCGCTACTCAGTATACAACGAAATTAGCGGTTAATGGTAGGCGAAAAGTCCCAAACCTTAATTTTTTTTAATTTTTTTTTTACAGAGTAAAGAAATTGAAAAATAGAAATGTCAAGAATAGATGTAGATTTTAGTTACGGTACCCAAATATTAACCCTAAATAAGTAAAGAAATGTGTGGTTTACATTGAAAATAACAAGATTTAATCAAGTTTTTAAATTTAACTAAGTAACGGGTAAACAAAAAACGGGATTTAAGCAACTTACGAATTAGGGACTTGAATTTACCTAATTTTACTTTTGATCGGATCCGATCGTACAGCAGCGATTCTACATTTTGTTATGTCTAAATCTAAATGACGTCATTTTGTCTCACTTTAAAACCTAAAAAAAAAAAAAATTTACATTTTGACGTTATTTTTACGTTACGGTAACTACGTTAAAAAAGAAAAAAAAAAAAAAACTTAGTCACGTCTAGTTATGTCAATATTTTAAAAAGACATCAGAATGACATGTAGCGTCAATTTTTATTAATACAGATTCTTAACCTCAATTCTACAATGTTAAAAATAACATACAGCAACAATTTCCCTCGAAAAACATCGTAAAGTCCACCAACCAAAAAAAAAAAAATAAAAAGTACTTCATCAATTCTTGACAAATCACTTGATACGGTATACCCCACAAAAACTCCTAATACAATATCAATTATTCCATACAGGTGCTCACAAGGCCGGATCACATCATCCAATGCACACTTTGCGTTAAAAACCTATACGGTATATACATAACATGTTCTCTTTGCAGTTGCGCCACAAATAGTGCCTTTTTCATTCCCACACGAAAACATTTACGAGGGAGTTCTGGTCCGCGTGTCATGTGTAGTTTTTCAAGGAGATTTGCCCTTAGATCTCGCATGGTTTAAAGACGGCGTCGCGCTCACCACACACGAAAACCCCGACACGAAAATCAGAGTGATCGACGAACATTCCAGCATTCTAACCATAAATAACGTTTCTTCCCGACACGCGGGAAAATACACTTGTAGCGCGAAAAACGGAGCCGCCGAGACAAATCACACAGCCATTCTCACAGTCAATGGTAAATTGTCACGTTACGTCACGACAACTTACGCTTTGCATTATTTACAGTTCCGCCGATTATCGTACCGTTCGCATTCCAAGATGAGCACCTTTTAGAAGGGATGCTCGTACGCGTGTCGTGCGTAGTGAGCCGCGGCGATTTACCCATGAAAATCGCGTGGTTCAAGGACGGGGACTCGATCCCCAAAGAGTTAGTCGTAACCATAAGAGATTTCGACGAATACTCCAGCGTTCTTTCTATCGATCCGTTAAACGTGCATCATAACGGGAGATACACTTGCACCGCGACTAATCACGCGGGCTCCACCAATCACACGGCTGAGCTCAGAGTTAACGGTAAAAAAAAAGTTTTACAATGCAGTATGCAGTAGGCCGATTCTGAATTCCGAATTCTTCTACGTCTTGTTCTTACTTCTGCTATGCTGATACTTCTGGTCTGTAACTTGACACTTTTCTTACAATTTACAATATTTATTGTGATGTCATAAGACATCGTTGAAACTGGAAATTTCTACACAAACATGAATTATTTATTTTTATTTATTATTTGTACAGTATTTCCACTTGCTACACTCTAAAAAATAAAGGTGTAAATTATGTGTAAAAGTAAACTACCATATTTTCTCTAGTAGGGCGCGGGTCTCCATTACTGCGCGGGGGTAAAATTGATTGGGGGAATACGGGGGAATAGTGCGCGGTGCACTAAAAGAGAAAATACACTTTTTTTGACAAGATAGATACGGTAACAGTTATTCCATTACTGCCAAATGATCAATCTGCTTTTCAGCAGAGGTACCGTAGTTAAAATATAAAATTACAAAATTCTAGCTTGTTAGGTAGTTTGATGCTTTAAGAGTGTTTATTATTTCTACCTACATGTATTTGTAAATTTGCACCTTGTTAAATAAGGTGAGAAATAGCACTCTTTTATTTCAACTTTGAGTTTAGCACTATGCATTTTAAATTTTGATTATAATTGAATGTTAATGAGATACAACTATTATATAAGTAAAAAATAATGCATTTTCAGCAATAAGTAGATAAGGTTTTATACCTAAAAAGGTATCTTATCATTCCTTTATTTTTTAGAGTGTTGGAGCATATGCGATCTTGTTGTTGGCTTACCTGCAATATTTAAAAGTGAAGTGTTAAAAATGTAAATACAATATAAAGTAAACACAAATCGTTATAATTTAGACCGTTAGGTTCTTATAAAATGCATTATCATAGAAGCATTTATAAGATCATACAGGCATAGATGTCGAAATTATAACGAAAACTGGTTAACAGCTCAATAGAATCTTTCCTTATGATAAAATCCACTCCTAAATTCCACATGTTTAGTAAGTATCTTGTAATGCAGTATTTTAAGAAA
>JAQFZP010001982.1:0-15870 GCA_034695745.1 Geophilus truncorum
ATTCCTACCAGCAACTTATTTCCGCGCTTCGGCAACTCGCGCTTGGGTCACCCGCGCCAAATCCGGCGGCCCGATTTATCTCCTGCTCGAGTTATTCCTCGTTGTTGTTTTGTTGTCTTGGTTCTGAATCTGGTTGCGGCTTTTTTTTCCTCCTCCGTGTCGATGATATTTGTTTTGACTTGGATGAATGATACCGTATTTGAGCGCACACCTGTAATAAAAATCACAGCGGGATATTAGAAGCAATTACCGGATCAGAGTTAGGGAAAAATTAATTAATGAATTGATGTTGAGTTTATGAAATTTCACCTACGCCGCCATTTTTCAGTTGTTTTTGCTTGTCTTGAGTTTGTTTTTTGATTTTTGAATAGATTAAACTGTGTATTTTTTTATTTTACCTGTGTAATACGTTGTTTGTTGCTTTATTTCTTCAACACAATGTAGAAAAACTCATAATCTTCGCTCCGGGTAATCCGCCATTTTGTATGGTCAAAACTGAATAGGGTGCATCTAAAAACTGAACCGGTCGGTAATGGAATCTATAATTTTTGTATTTTAGTTTTCAAGTATCATTTTTTTCAAATAATAAATAATTTTTATTTAATTTTAAATAAAAAATTGATAAGTTTATCAATAAATTGTGTGGTTTTCTCGAAAAATCAACTTGATGTCAAAAAATCGAATTATTAATTCCTACACCGGTATTGGACATTGTGTAAATTATACTAAAACTAGCAACACACGGGGCTTTTGCTAGTGTTTGATGGGATTTTTGTAATAACAGCCCACAATGATACTGCTGTCCCACTCTCACACTGCACTCCTCACCCATCTCCCTCACTCACCCTCACTCCTCTCTCCCTCACCCCCACTCTCACCCCTCTCCCTCACTCCTCTCTCCCTCATCCCCACTCTCACCCCCTCCCTCTTACCTCCACTCTTACTCCCTTTCCCCTCCCCACTCCCATTCATCACTTTTTACTCCACTTTCCGACCCCCATCCTCATCCACATCCACATCCTCATCCACATCCTCATCCACCTCCTCACCCACACAGTCAACACTTCGGTCCCTACTATATTCTCCCACTCACACTCCATTCCCTGCTCCTACACACCCACTCCCACACTCCTCATCCTACCTACCTACCTATATATTCTCTCTCCATTGCATCGCCATTTGCATTTACTCTCTCCAACAAACAAATAACAAACCAAATTCCGAACAAACGTTGCAACAATGATTACGTCATATCGGAAGCAGTAACGTGACGCTAATTGCTGCTTTACCTTTATTTCTTCAGCGACCTGCCATTTTGCGCCAGATACGTCTAAAAAACCGAACCGGTCACGATTGTCATTTTATAATTTTTTTGATTTCAACTAATAAATAATTTTTTCTCATGTCTTTACAAGAAAGAAAATTCTGTTGGTGTGAAACCGTCGAATTATTAATTTCCACAACGGGATAAAAATAACGAAAAACTCATCGACTAGACACAAAAGACAGTTTTAAGAATAAGTTTAAATTTGGTACAAAAAATTAATAAAGAAATAACTAACAGATTCACACAATACATGCATGAGAATAAAGTGAATGGACATCGGACAGTTCAAAAAAAAATTCCTTTTCTTCCTCTCTTCCGAGTTTTAATCTAATTTAATATAAAAGATGGAGAGAAATAAATGAGTTTGAGAGCATAAGCATTTCCAACTAGAAAACATAAAATTAATATTCATGGCACTTTGTGTCACTTCTTTTTACATTTTTGAACTTGTATTTTTTCCACTCCACTTGTGTACTTCTCTTTTTTATAAAAGGTTAAATTATAAAAAAAAAATAAAAAAAAATACATTTCCTCAAATTTACACTCTTAAAATGAATTTCCTCCTTTGAAATTATTTTTTTTAGAGGCTACTATAAGTTTAGTGTTAAAGTTTTAAATTTTTTTTTATTTTCAAGAAAAAATGTGAAACATAAGTTAAAAGCCAAATTGTTTTTTTTTTTCCAGTTGAAATAAGTAAAACGTGTTCATGTTTGACGTAATATAAATACAAATACAATTTTTACAGCTAATTTCAACAATACATTAATAGATATTGTAACAAATAAAAGGCAAAAACAAAAAAAAATAAAAATAAAAAGTCAAGTGTGAAAACATTTAAAGTTTATTCACCAGAATGTTTTCTTAACGATTCTTTAAGCTGTCATTACGTTAACAACTAAAAGAACATAAATGCCACGTAAATAGATTTTCTCTCGTGTACTTCATCGTTAATTTGTCACGAGCACCATAAAAAAAAAATTCACATATCAACAATTTTTATTTTGTGTGAGTAGAAACATGTCGTTTTAAATTGGAGCTATTTGTAGATGCAAAAGAACACAAGAGGCATTTGTAGGGTTTTTCTCCAGTGTGAATTCGCGTGTGAACTTTTAAACTGCTCTTTAAAGAACACGAATACGAGCATTGGTCGCATTTGAACGATTTTACTCCCGTGTGCACGAGCATGTGTGTTTTCAGTGACTCTCTGTACGCAGTTGTAAAAGCACACAAATTACATTTAAATGGCTTTAATCCTGAATGTGTTTTTCCGTGGTTTTTCAATTTCCCAAGTTGATTAAATTTTGCGTCGCACAATTTGCATTTGTAAAATCGCTCACCCGTGCGAGTTGCGCCGTGAATTTTCAAACTTCGACTGGTGGCAGCTGCGTACGGACACAAACGACACTTGTGTGGTTTTTCACCGCGGGTCTTTAGATGAACTTTCAACGATCCTTTCTTCTTGCATTTCAACTGTTTTTCACTCGCGTGATTTTGCTCGTGTATTTTTAAATCTCCATCGGTAATGCACGAAAATGAACAAATGTCGCATTTAAAGGGTTTTTCTCTTAAGTGAATGACCAAATGTTCTTCAAGGTAAGTTATAGTTGAAAATGTTCGTTCGCACATGATGCAATCATATACGGGCCTCGTTGCACTTTCTTCCATCATTTTTCACGAATTCTTTCTGTAATAATTTAAAAGATTCCATCAATTGAATGAAATAAATACTTTAAAATATATTTTTACCTAAATAGAGCGCCGTAGGTATGTGATGACACGTATTTCCAATACGTATTTCAATCTCTGCAAACTCAGCACAGCATTTACCTGAAAATGGTTGATGTATTGCATTATTCGTTATATGTTCAAATTCACGATCCACTTACTTCTTACAAACTAAGTTTTCATGCAAAAACTCTCATAACAAAGTACTGAGAACAGTTCATCAAGCGGAGAGTGGAAACACTCATAGCACAGAGTAATACAACACAGATTTCAACGTAGGGCAGCGTCGTTTAGTCGTCTAAAGTCACCGCTAGAGGGATTTAGTATTCAGTTTGGTTTAGTCTACATACAACTCATACTTCGCTTTTATTCATCAATAAAGATATTTTTACTTATGTGATTTTAAATTCACATTTTACTTCACATCTCAATAAAAAAATTTTTGGGGCAATAAAAACTGATTTTAATTATTTTGAAATATTATTTTAAAAAAGTAATTATAAAATTAACATTGAAGTTTTTCAAATTATTAAATTCATTTTTTAGTTTGTCAATATAAAACTGTAGAAATTTATTCGAGTAAACAATTTAAACGAATGCTCACGATATAAATAAAATTATTCCACTTAAAAAATAACCTTATATGATTGTTAAAACAGTAAAAGTGGTGGTGATGTCATTGCTAAGAGGTGCATGGTTTTTAATACATCATGTAATGTATCGTATACACACAATTCAAGCTAAAGACTTAATACTTAATCCAGTGATTTTTGTTTATAGCGAATTGCAACCATAAGAACAGCAAAACTAAAAAAAACTTATTTAAGTTAGCTCTATACCGGTATTGGCTATTTTATTTTTGTTTTTTTTTTGCACTTCCGGTTTGGTTAGGAAGATTTATGTGCTAAGTACACCGAGTTGTGAGTTTGTATTAGGTATTAGGTGTTTTAAAAATTTTGATTTTATTTATTTAATTCAAAACAGATATTATTTGGTTTCAAAAACACAACTACAATTATCATTTGAAAATTTATTTTAATCATCACTAAACTCAATATCATCACCAGAACCACTTTCACTATCAGACATATCAATTACTATTTCATTTTCTTCTGTCTGATCAATGTCAACATCGATTTCCAGTTCAATCTCATCTCCAGAGTTTTCTCTAAAGTCTTTTATAGCTATTTCTAATAGTGTATTACACCCGCGCAAATTAGCTTTTCCCCAGCGCAGTAATGGAGACCCGCGCCCTATTAGCGACCCGCCCACAACTAGAGACAATACGGTATTTATTTTTTGTTTTGTAGCGATTTGGAGAGAATTTTTACAGCACTTCCAGTTTATTACAGGTTTGTAAACCGGAAGTGACTTTTAAATCCTCTCTACATCAGTTTCAATGACCGTTTTCTAATTTCTTATTTTGCAAAGAATTGAATACGGTATACTAGACGAACACTTCTCATATACGGTACTGTAATTGTGTTATTAAAATTGTAGGGATATGGAGTTACAAGCTTAGAACGACTTCCCTAAAAATTGTATTTTTGTAACAGAACCGAAAGTAATTTTTTTTTTTTTACCCTGTTCGACATTTATCCACTAAAAAATATTTCTCCTATACAATAAAGTTGTAAAGTTTTAAGACGCAACTTTCGGTTAAGTTTAGTATTTAATAACTACATATACCATCAATCTAGAGTCGCAAAAATATTCTACAGCAAATTTCGAAATCTGGATTCCATTTCATCAAATAAAAGGAGACCAAGCTGCTTGATGTTCTCTCGCACGAACGGAGCGATGTGTTCAGCTCGCGGTGTTAAATATTTTTTTATCAATGAACCCATCAATTAGTTCTTCATAATACACAACAAAAATTGTGTGATGAAGTAATCATGCGTTCATTGATATAAAAATGTGCGAAGCTGATAAATGCAAATAAAGTCATCAAACATTTTAAATTCATTTTAACTCGAAATACTCACGCAAACATTCGAAATATTTGGACAATTTTTGAAATTTTTCTCGCATTCCAACCACGTCAGCCTCACTGTTTCACTGCAACATCGAAGAGTAAAGTACATGTGCGGCCAAAAGCGATAACTTCTCCATTTTTTACAAAAAAAATTCAATAGTTTTAGTTCAAATTTAGATTGATAATCAAGTTCATTCTAAATTTATGAAAATAATGTTAAAATCGAAAGGCTCTAATATTAAAGTTCAGAGTTCCATTATGTATGGCCATTGTTTGCACGCGCTTGTTTATTGGTAAAATTTATTCTTACTCGCGTCATCTATGGACAAAAGTAAATTTTAATAAACAATATTTACAGCAAATACTGATGTTTTAAATTTTAATTGCCCTTACTTGTTGTTAAGCAACAAGCAACGCAGTTACTGAGTCAACAACAACAATAATCTGAGCAGTTAGGGGCGAGCAGAACTACTTGTAGTTGGCACAATTCCTTTTCTTGAATTTCTTGAATCACATGACAATAAGGTACGAAAAGTCTAAGATTAATTCAATTAAACCTAGTTACAAAAACTAAGCTAAAAATGCAAGTGAGGTGAATACAAATGAAATTTTTACAGAATTTTTAATGAACGTTATTTCAATTCAACAATACACTAATAAATATTGTACCAAATAAAAGGCAACAGCAAAAAAAGAAAAAAAGTCAAATTTGGAAACATTTAAAGACTATACATTATCACCAGAATGTCGTTACGTTTTCACTGAAATAATACAATTAGCACGTAAATAGTTTTTCTCCCGTGTGTGTTTTTTCATGTCTGCGTAAATTACTCCGATCTGAAAATGACTTGCCACATAAATCACATTTGTAAGGTTTATCAGCACAATGAATGCAAACCAAATGTTTTTTTAACGACGAAAGCTGTGCGCTCGAAAAACTACACAAATGGCATTTGTGTGGTTTTTCTCCCGTGTGTGTTTTTTCATGTCTGCGTAAATCACTCCGAGCTGAAAATGACTTGTCACACAATTAACAATTGAAGGGTTTTTCTCCCGTGTGAGTTTTTTCATGTCTGCGTAAATTACTCCGATCTGAAAACGACTTGTCACACGATTCACATTTGTAAGGTTTTTTGTCACAATGAATGCAAACCAAATGTCTTTTTAACGACGAAAGCTGTGCGCTCGAAAAACTACACAAATGGCATTTGTGTGGTTTTTCTCCCGTGTGTGTTTTTTCATGTCTGCGTAAATCACTCCGAGCTGAAAATGACTTGTCACACAATTAACAATTGAAGGGTTTTTCTCCCGTGTGAGTTTTTTCATGTCTGCGTAAATTACTCCGATCTGAAAACGACTTGTCACACGATTCACATTTGTAAGGTTTTTTGTCACAATGAATGCAAACCAAATGTCTTTTTAACGACGAAAGCTGTGCGCTCGAAAAACTACACAAATGGCATTTGTGTGGTTTTTCTCCCATGTGAGTTTTTTCATGTCTGCGTAAATGACTCTGATCTGAAAATGACTTGTCACACGTTTCACAATTGAAGGGTTTTTCTCCCGTGTGAATCAGCAAGTGTCGTTTCAATGCAGATGGTTTTGAAAACGAGTGTGTGCACAAACAACAATTGTATTTCGTCTTTTTCTTATCATTTTCCATTTTCAGGAACTTAATAATGTCCTATATTAAATATTAAAAAAATATTTAAAACCAATTCGTCAACAGAAACAAAGCAAATTTACCTAAATATTGATGTCGGTGGCGTACCATACACTTCACACATCAACACGCCGTTTGAACTGGTCAACTAAATCGTGATGATTTTCCTAAAAATGATTCAAACATAGAACTATTCTTTATCAATTCTACTTCACAACCAACCTCAATTTGGATATGAGCAACTTGAAGTACCGGTACACGATGTATCTTATAGCGTTAGATTAATAATGACACGAGGCAGCAAAGTGAAACAGGGAAAACCCAGACCATAGATCAATAAGTCACCACTAGAGGGCTGTAGCTTTCAGTTTTGTTTGGTTTGGTCTACACAACTCATTTTTTTCGCTTTTATTCATCAGTAAAGATATTTTTACTTATTTGATATTTTTTCCCCGTTGTTTATTGCTTTAAATTTAAATTAATTTTATTTCACGTCTCAATAAAATTTTTAAGTCGCAATTAAAACTGCTGATTAGGTATAATTTTTTTTAAATATTGTATAAAAAAGTAACTTAAAAAATACAATTGAAGTTTTTCAAATTATTAAATTCATTTTCAGTTTCTCAAAACTAAAAATTTATTCGAGTAAACAATTTTAAAAAAATGCTCACGATATAAATAAAATTATTCAATTATAAAAAAATTAAGGTATGGTATCTTAATAAATGTTTACATTAAAAATCTAAAACTATATTTTACAGGCCTAAAAGTATTTATTTTAACTTACATACGACCCTCTAACTTTGATTTTAATGTCCACATTGATACTATTTAATCAAGCAGAGCCTAAATTATCGGCAGAGGTACGTACAAAAGCAAAATCGAAAGTATATAGTACGCACTTAGAGCGTACCGTACTAAAATAAGTCACAAAACTTTCGTTATTTTTTCTTTTTAATTATTTCGAGATATAAACCCAAACGCATCGTCCTTTGCAAATAAAAGAATCGTTTATAAACTTTTTACCGTAGTATACAATTTCGGTTTCAGATGTAACTTAGTTGTGGTATCGTTACAAATGCAGCAATATATTTCCGGCCGCATAAATGAAGGAGTTGTACAAAATAGACCTGAAAGTCACAATGTTTTTACAAAGTTACGTTTTCGTTGCATTATTTACTTGAATTTTCTCACTAAAGCTCCAAAGAATGATGTCAAGTATTTTGTCATAACAAAAGGATGACTGTTTCCTCTTCAATTTTAGTTGTCGCGTTAAGAACAGAACAGTACAAGAACGGTTATCATACCGTAATATAAAAACGTCTCGGAAAGTGTTCGTTCCATCAGGAAAATGACAGATTTGGGTAATTTTTACAAGAAATTCTAAAAACAGCAGGAAAACACTAAGATCGAAATTTACGGTAAGTTTAAAGTTTAAGTTACTTTTGGTTCTTCTGGAACTGCAACTGGCTTTTCACATTCCGATATCTAAATAAAGGTAATTGCTAATTAACATAAAAAAAAAAAATCATTTTTTTATTTAATATTACAAATACCGTACGGTACTCTACATGATCGTTAAATCAGTGATGTCATTGTTAAGAGCTGGTTTTCAGTATATCCAATATACAGAATTCAACGCCAAAGACTTAATCCAGTGATTTGTGTTTATAGCAAATTGCTAAAATTCAAAATAGAGCAACCATAGCTAAAATCATAAGAACAGCAAAGCTAAAGAAAATGGTGATTAGAAAAGAAAAATCATACCATAATCACTACCCATTCCATAATTAAAATCATACAGTACCAATGAGTAAATATTTACAATTCATTCTTTCACCTCGAGTTCATTTTTTGCAACTAACTCTTAAATTTAAATTACTACGAGAGCAATAACATTACCGAAAACTGCATTTATTGCTATAAGAAAATGTAAGATCGGAAATAGACAACATGATAACATCACTTTCCCTGCTACTGCTATTATTAAACTGTACATCAGCATTTAAACTAAAATGTGCAAATTGTTCGGACTGTGAGTCATTATTTCGACCAATCACCTCTAAAATTTACTTTTTTAAAAGAGAACAACCTTGCATGTAAGCCAGATAAAACTTATTTGTTTGCATAATCTAATTTTTTCCATTGATCCTTCTTTTCGGTTGTTTTGCGAAATGAACGTAGAAAGTGCTGAAAGCCAAACAATTTTCGTAATTTTTATTTTAATTTTGTAATCAAACTAATAGTAATTATGGAAATGCATAGCGTCTGAAGCTTCGATTCCTTCAGTAGGAAAAATTATGTGCTAATGTTTTACAAGAATTAAAATAGCTAAAATTAAAGATTAGGGTTTAATTTAATTTTCAATTTATCAATAACGTACAAATAGTTTAAGATTAATTCAAAAAGTGAACTAAGATAAAAACTAAGCTAAAAATGCAAGTGAGGTGAATACAAATAAATTTTTTACAACTAATTTCAACAATACACTTATAGATATTGTAACAAATAAAAGGCGAAGGCAAAATAAAATAGAAGTCAAATGTGAAAACATTTAACATACCTATAACCACCATGTTTTCTTAAATGATTCTTTAAACTGTTGTTACGTTTTCAACTGAAAGAACACGAATGATACGTAAATAGTTTTTCTCCCATGCTTCAACAAATAATTTTTTATAGTTGATTTGTCAGGCGCCGCATAAGAACAAAATTCATATTTCAATAATTTTTTTTTTTGTATGACGAAAAACATGTCATTTTAAATTGAAGTTATACAGTTACAAAAAAAAACACAAGTGGCACTCAAAACATGTTTTCGCTACACAAATTAATTTAAAAGCATTTGTATGTTTTTTCTTAAGTGTGAATTCGCTTGTGAACTCTTAAATTGCCCTTTCTAGAACACGAATACGAGCATTCGTCGCACTTGAACGGTTTTTCTCCTGTGTGCACGACCATGTGTATTTTCAGCGAATATCTATGTGTAGTTGTAAAAGAACACAAATTACATTCAAAAGGCTTAAATACTGTATGTGTTTTTTCATGTCTTTTCAAATTCCCAAGCACATTAAATTTTGCGTTGCACAATTTGCATTTGTGTGACTTTTCTCCAGTGTGAATAAGAATATGCTATTTTAAATTTTCTGGCAGCTTACAAGAATAGCTGCATAAATCAAATTTGTAGGGTTTATCATCGCAATGAACGCAAGATAAATGTCTTTTTAACAATGAAAGATATGTGGACGAATAACTACACAAGTGGTACTTCAAAGGTTTTTCACCAGTGTGAATGAGAGAATGCTGTTTTAAATGTCCTGCCAGCTTATAGGAATTGCCACACAAATCACATGTTGGGTTTATCATCACAATGAACGCAAGATAAATGTGTTTTTAACGACGAAATATATGCACAACTACACAAGTGGCACTTCAAAGACTTTTCACCAGTGTGTGATGTCATTCATTTTTAATTTAGAACGTGTAGTAAATGAAGCGGAACATAATTCACAAGGAAACAATCTTTTGCTTTCATGTTTCCACAAGTGTCTTCTGAAATATGTTTCCACTTTACTTGTATACGAACACAGATGGCACTTGTAAGGTTTTTCGTCCGAATGACGACTTACTAAATAATTTTTCAGTTGTTCCATTCGTGTATAGCAAACTGTTATACCATTTTCTAAAAAACGGCATAAACACCAAAAACGGACAACATTGAATGCAGCTAATATCTAATTTTAACAATTCGCTAATACAGAGCATTTTTTTCTACAAAAAAAAGGTGCCGGTACTCTAATAATCCTCTGGGAGGGAAGAGGGTTTTTCAACAGTACAGCAGAAAAACTAACATGCACTACGTTTACATGGACAAAATAATCCAAAATAATAAATAGTGTGGAGAGACGAGTGACGGTTTTATGACAATGCACGTACAGTTGCTTTTTCCACAGTATTTGTTGGTAAAATGATAGAATTATTGCAATTGAAGTTAGTTTCTATACTATATAATCATATTTTTAAAGTTAAAACGACCATTTTGTCACTTTTGAGTTGTTTCTGGCTCCGATACATTGCTTGTGTGTTGTCATAAAGACAGAAAAAAAGCTTGTACGGCGCAATCGAAGATGCTTAAATACGAAGAATCTAAATCTGCAGTGTTTACATGGCACAAAATTTAAAAGATTCAGATTTTTCCTTAAAATAATCCACCTATTTTGGGAGGATTTAAAAAATTCGGATTTTTTAAATCTGAAGTGTTTACATATCAAATTTTCTGACTTCGAAGTCAGAAAATTCAGATTATTTTGCCCATGTAAACGTGGTGATGGAGTAAGTCAAAGAGGTGCCTGCAAAAAAGCCCTGCGCTAATACAGTATATATTGTAACAAATAAAATAAACAAAAAAATACAGTCAAATATAAAAACATTTAAAGACTATTCACTAGCATGTTTTCTTAAATGTCGTTTTAAATTGGAGCTATTTGTAGTTGCAAAAGAACACAAGTGGCATTTGTACGGTTTTTCTCCAGTGTGAATTCGTTTGTGAATTCTTAAACTTTCCTTTCCAGAACAAGAATACGAGCATTCTTCGCACATGAACGGTTTTTCTCCCGTGTGCACGAGCATGTGTCGTTTCAGGTGCCCTTTAAGTGCAGTTGTAAAAGAACACAAATCACATTTAAATGGCTTCAATCCTGTGTGTGTTTTTTCATGTGTTTTCAAACCCCAAGATTGCTTAAATTTTGCATCGCACAATTTGCATTTGTATGGTTTTTCATCAGTGTGAATGAGAGAATGTCGTTTTAAATTTGATGACTGCTTACAGCAATAGTCACATAAATCGCATTTGTATGGTTTATCGTCACAATGAACGCTAAATAAATGTGTTTTTAAAGACGTAGGATGTGCAGACGAATAACTACACAAGTGGCACTTCAAAGGTTTTTCACCAGTGTGTGATTTCATATGCATTTTTAAATAATACCGTGCAGTAAATGAAGCGGAACATAATTCACAGGGAAATGGTTTTTTGCTTTCGTGTTTCCATAAGTGACTTCTGAAATATTTTTCCACTTTACTCGTGTACGAACACAGATGGCACTTGTAATGTTTTTCGTCCGAATGATAACTTACTAAATGATTTTTCAATTGTCCCATATTTGGATACGCAACAGCACACAAATGGCATTTGAAAGGTTTTTCTCCCGTGTGTGTTTTTTCATGATCGCGTAAATTACTTCGAGATGCAAATGACTTGTCACAAGATTCACAATTGAATGGTTTTTCTCCCGTGTGTGATCTTTCATGATCGCGTAAATTACTTCGAGATGCAAATGACTTGTCACACGATTCACAATTGAATGGTTTTTCTCCCGTGTGTGATCTTTCATGAACGCGTAAATGACTTCGAGCTGCAAATGACTTGTCACAGGATTCACAATTGAATGGTTTTACTCCCATGTGTATTTTTTCATGAGCGCGTAAATATTTCAGAGATGCAAATGACTTGTCACATAATTCACAATTGAAGGGTTTTTCTCCCGTATGAATTAGCAAGTGTTGTTTTAACGCAGATGGTGTTGATAACGAGCGTGTGCACAAACAGCAATTGTATTTCGCCTTTTTCTTATCCTTTCCCATTTTCAAAAACTTAATAATTTCTATATTAAATACTAAAAAAATATTTAAAACTAATTCGTAAACAGAAAGCAAATTCACCTTACATATTGATCTCGATGGCGTACCATACACACATCAACACGCCGTTTGCACTGGTCAAGGTCAACTAACTCGTGAGGATTTTCCTAAAAATAATTCAAACATTGAACTATTCGTAATCAATTCTACTTCACAACCAACTTACGTCTCAAATCTCATATGAGAAACTTGAAGTAACGTGTCGCTTATTGATAATGGCACAAGATCGTTGAGCACGAGTTGACACCGGACCTCAGCGTTCACATTAGCCTTGTTCAGTTGTCAAAAGTCACCGCTAGAGGGCAGTGTAATCTATACAACTCTCAATATTTTGATTTTATTCATCAGTAAAATTATTTTTTTATTTATCTGATTTTTCCCCCCTTTGTTTATTTAGTCAATTTTAAACTCACAATTTATTTTACAGCTCAATGAAAATTTTACGTCGCAATAGACACTGATTTTACTTTTTTTGAAATATTGTTTTAAAAAAGTAATTACAAAATTGACATTAAAGTTTTTAAAATGATTAAATTCACTAAAAAGCGAGCAGCCGCTTTACTGGCTGTGAGATGACGTCGCATCAGCACATCTTTCCATTACTAACCAATCTCGCACAACTTGAAGAGGAATTTTTTATTTTTCTATTGAAGATAAATATTTTTTTTTTTAGTTCGTGCATATTTCAGTAAACTATGTTTTGGTTAAACTTGGCATATAAAAAATATTTAGTGTATGCCCTTGATATATTCACCTTAGTGTATGCTCCAGTGTTACAGATTTTGATTTTGGCTTTGTCACGTGACACAGTCTTCAATAGTATGAAGTTTGCCTGAATAAAATATTAAATATCCGCCCAAGCTATGTATTGCTAATCTGAATAGACCCATTGGCGCCTATGCGATGTTAAAATCTTTTCTTTCGATCCCACAAAACACTATTCACTCTTCTGCCAACCCTCTTCTGGTAGATCTCGAATCACGTGACCAGAATAAACACGGACGCATGGGCAAGAATGTGATAATAAAATAAAAAATGAAAAATGGAAAGGGGTGAATAAAAATTTTCACGGTACGGTACCGTTCGTCGATTTTCTTACGTATTGTGGTATTTTGATGAAAATACGGTACGAAATAGCGGGTCACGTCACGTTGAATTCTGATATGTGAAGAGTTGAACTAAATACCGGTACTCAAAATGGTGGATCGCGAAGTCGAATTCCGACTATTCCGAGGTCTTGTCCTTTTCCCGTGTATAAATATTCATAAATATTAAAATAATTTATTGTTTGAGTGGTGTTATCTACATTTTCCTAATAAAAACCTGCCATGACTGTTCTTGATGGTCTAACAAGAAACCAACACCTCCGTTTACGGAATCTCAAAATGGTGCTTCCGACATAATTTGTAATCAGGACAAATTTTCAAAATACTCAACATACCGTACTAAAAATTCGTAAAAACGTAAAAATTAATTTTATCATATCTAATCTCAAAACCATTAAAATTAAAATGACCACTCACAATGACCACCACTAAATTCCGATAATTTTTCATCGAAGCGTTGCAGCGCAACCAACTCAATGGGGAGTTTTTCACCTGCCACAAGCAATCAGTGATTTGAAGAAAAAAACAACTATAAACTGACGAATTAATAAATTTAAAGCCGACACCCGTTTACCCCTTTCTTTATCACATTTAATCCCAAAACACTTTAAAAACTTTATTTTATTTATTATCACATTTCCACTGTATTTTGTCAGTGGATGTTCATTTCAGCTGTAATTTCCCAAAAAAGCTCCATGAATCAACATCTACAAAAGATTTATGCTCAAAAGACAAATTATTTTATGATTAATCGAATGAAAACACTTAAACCTTAACGTCATGAATCAAAGTGATGTCATGTCTGCCTGCTCCAAACCAGCCTTTTACGTGAACTCAGGCGGTGATTTGGTTGCACTATAATAAAGAGAACGGAATTTAAGCTATCCATTTAATCAGGAAGTATTTCAAATTTCCCACACTATATTAAAAAACTAAAACTAAATTCAACATGCCTAAAAGTATTTATTTTAACTTACAATACGACCGTACAATTTTGATGATTGCAACTTCCACGTTGATACTATTTGATCAAACAGAGCCCAAAAACATGAGCGGAGGTACGGAAAAGAGCAAATCCAAAAATACAGTACCGGTACGTACACCTTGAATATAAACCGGATGATTTTTTGTTTTTTTCAATTAGATTCTAGTTTTTATGTAAATTTTGGATCTTGATTTTGTTTATATACGGTATTTATGTATATCTGAAGTCTGAACGTGAATATTTTAAGTATTTCTGCCTTAAAATGTCTTCCGAACTTTATGATTTGTCAAACCGTCCTTATTAAATGCAGAAGTGACATTATCACACGTAATGGCCATCAACTACACGGTAATAAAAACGCTTGAGGCAGGCATGCAGAGTAACAGACTACAAAATAACTAATCAAATTCGTGATTAGATTACCTAGAGTCATAGAAATTACAATTTATTTGTTTTATTTGTATATTTCTATTCATGTTGAATTGATAACTAAATATATAAATATAACAGTTCAAAACAACCAATGATAATTCTTTAAAATATATTCATGTACTGTACGTACGAATGAATACAAATAAATAAACAAAATCAAGGCCAATTAATTTTAATTTTTTTAAAATAAAATTGAAAAAAAGAACAGAAATAAAATTTAAAAAAAAAATGAAATAAAAATAAAAATTAAATTAAAAAGTAAAAAATAAAACATTTGATGCAAATAAGTAGTCTTTGGTTAAATTTTTATTTTGTCAATATGAGAAAATGACTTAAGAACATTTGAAATCCCATCCCACTCCATCCCAAAAACTGTATGGAATGTTTTGGGAGAAAATAAAATGGAGTTTTGGAGAGTGGGATGAAGTATTTTGGAATAAAGTAGAATGGAGTTTTTGGCATAGAGTGTTTTGGAATATTGAGATGGATTGTTATGGGATGGAGTGTTTTAGATTAACGTGAATGAAGTGGGATGAAGAGTTTTGAATAAACTGGGATTGAATAGGATTAAATGTTTTGGGAAGGCAGAGAAATGGTCATAAATTGATTGGGATGGTATGAGATGAAGGGTTTCAAATAAACAAAATTAGATAAAAAATTACTTTTTTGAAAATATCACTAAATCAATAACAAAGTACACAAACTGATCAATGTAAACATCGGAAAATAAATGTAACTTCGCAGTGATAAAAATATAATTACTATAAAAAATAAAGTTTAACCACTCGAATTACTAAAAAAATAAATAAATAAATAAAATAATAATAATAATAAAAATCAAATTGTAAAAAAGTAGATTAAACATCATTCTTTATCATGTTTTTTTAAACGATTCTTCAATTCAACATTGTATTCAGAGCAAAAAGGACACAAATGACATTTAAAAGATTTTTCTCC
>JAQFZP010001983.1:0-15865 GCA_034695745.1 Geophilus truncorum
AAGCAGAACTCAAAACTTGTTGTTTTGCAGCCATTTTCTTGATATTCCACGCCTCTCAAACCGTTGAGAGTTGAGCCAATTACACCACAGACAAATATTTCATGTTATTTTTTCGTGGTTTCTGACAATTTCTACTCAATGCTTGACTTAAAGCAAAGGTAAACCACAAAATTAATGCGATAAACGCCAACCACTTTTCCTGGCATGGAGGTCGACAACAACTTGTGTTCTTTCACTTCGCGGATATGTCTTCAAAACAAACTCGAAGGCTACGATTTTTGTATCAGACACATTCTCAAAGATAAAACCGCACCATACAGACAATGTAACTACGTTTATCCAAAAAATGGGAAAAGATGTCCAAATGCAGCGACCAAAGGGGATAAAAAAGACGGGTAAATATTAAATAATTTAAAAAAAATTTAAAAAAGAAAATTTAACAAATAAATGATCATTTGATTTAATTTCAGAACTTACTGCGAAGACCATCAAAAGAAAGCAGCTTTACTCCGATTAAAAATGTCAAGGAAATATCGACCGATCGAGACGCCCGAGACGTTGCTTGAGGAATTGGAATATTTTGCGAGCGAAGAAAATAAATCTGTGTCCACTTCAAAGACAAATGACACAAATTCTCACGATATTTCCAGTTTTGGTTTACCCGCTATTGCTGGGTACACGCAAGGTGGTAATTTAAAATGTGTTTTTTATAAGTTTTTATGGTATTTACAATCAATTTTTATTTTTTGAAAATTATTTTAGAGATGTTTAGTGATCCTGAAAGCGAGCAAGAATATCCTTTGGTCGAGCAGTCGTGGGTTGATGATGCAGACAGCGACGCGGATAGTATTGACAGCGAACAAGAAGACCCTTTAAAGTAAAAATTTTATTATTTTTATATAGTTAGTTTAAAGGTCAAGTGAACCGAAACTGGTTAATTATTAAATATGAATTTAATTATATTTTATTAATTTAATTATTTCTAGACATGCTGGAACATACACAGCCGAAGAAGTTGCTCTCATAACGAGAGATAAACTGATTCGACTTCAGTCACTGTATATAGAACAGTTTAAAAGACTACAGCATGAATTAAAGGAAAAAAGAAAGAAGTATTTGGTGGCGATGAAACATGAGAAAGAAACAATGGGTATTTTTACACGTTTAAAAACATTGTTTTTAATAAATGTAATATTAATTATATAATAACAATTACAGGTAGTGTTCACGAAACACCTCGTGACACCCAAGAAGCAATAAGATATTACAAACGACTTAAAGCAGCGACTCGATACCATCGACGACATGGAAACGAATTGATTCTACATTGGAAAAAGAAAGAAAAAAGAATGGCGTCGGTGGATTACGCTTCAAATAAAACAGCAACTCACCCTCAGTGTATGAGTGAAAACTGTTCTAATAAAACGATGCCTTTCAGTAAATTTTGTTCTCAACGTAAGTTTAAAATCAACTGGTGTCGTTCTTTGGAATTATTTTTTTTTTTTTTTTTGTTTTAGACATTCTTTTAGACCCTCATCAAGTTTTATTTCGACCTTGTGACGGATCACCGCACTGCGACACGCCCGTGTTCCACATTCTCGATGGCATCTCGTGTTCACTACACGCGACTCTTCCTCCCCCTCTGGTGGTGGAAGAGAAAACTGCCGTCGATGAAACATTAAACGTTACTTCGGAAGAAACAATATCAGATGCAAACAATCAGTCGTCAACGACAGAAGAGCTGAAATCTCCAGAAAGGAAATTGGAAACCGATAATTTAGATGACACAATTTCGATTCCGTCATGCTCTGAACTAGTTCACGAAGAAATTGAAGTAATGTCCCCGAAAAAACAGAATTTATTGTAATTTCTTTTTAATTTTTTTTTTTTTTTTTTTTTTGTGAAATAAATATATAGTAGAGAAATTATGTAATTTTTACCACTTGTTATTTTTCCGGGGAAAACCATTTACAGGAAGTGATGTAAAAAAGGTGGAGATTCATTGAAGCTAAATTATTGCATATAAACAAGGTTCGTGGGGTGATAAAGTTTCAGTTTACGTTATTGATTAGATACAGTAAGTTCAAGTCCAAGGAACACTTTCTCAAATTAGTTCTTCATTTAGCAAGTGGCTTTTGAAGATGGCGCTAGTGCAGTAAGTATGAATTAGTAGTGTATAAATACATTTGAAATTTACAGAATTTAAATTTTGTTATGTTTAAAGAAAATTTAAAATCACAAAATTTTAGTTTACCTTAACTTTAATTTTATAAAAATATTAAAGTAATTTGCAGTACTTTATTTACTTTTTTGTTATTTTTTTTAAACAAAAATTTAAAATTGGATCAAGACCTTGTTCTGTTTTCAATGCTTTATGCTTTACTGAATTTTCTTTCCTTTGGTTTCGGTTTATATTTATTTTTAAAAAATTCTTTAATCTATATGTTACGTAATGAGAAGACCAAAAGTTCATCACATTTCATCACTGTTTAGTGTATTTATTACTTTTAATTACTTCTTCATCACTCGAACTTTTGCGCTTATTGATTACAAAAGTAAACACATGGTTAAAACTTAAAATTGTTAAATAATATCAAAGCAAAAAAGTGAAAATTGACTAAGGTCATAGTGACTGGACAGCAAAGTCAGCGAGCAGTTTTAATGGTGTCAAGGAAAGTTTGTTTGGCATTCTGCATTTTTGCGTTAAAATAAAGATATTACTTGAGATAGGATGCGAGAATAAGGATATCCTTATTAATTGCTTGATTTAACTACGCACAGTACGGTGAAACGCGTTTTAATACTCGAAACAGCTGGCAGCTGGAACCGTACCCAAGTATTCTTATGATACCGTAATTATAGAGTTGAAAATTTTTAATAATGGAGCAAGAAAAACAGCAACAGTTAAGGTAGGTTTCTCTGTGTGTTTGGATGTAGTGGGGCAAAGACAACTTTCCAATGTAATTTGCCTTTTTATTTTATTTGCTCTATTTGTCTACTTTTTTTTTTAAAATAGGAATTCAAATGGAAGAAATGGTGCAAATGGCACGAATGGTACCAATGGTAACAATGGTACCAGCGGAGAAGTCAGAAAAAATTTAAACAGACACATCAATGATTTACAAAGTGACAATTTATATCATTTGTCACTAGACACGGCAACTCATGACTTGTACGAGATGTTTCATGACGTCAAGGTATGAAATTAAAAAAAAATATTCGCGCAGATGTGCAGATGCGCAAATTGAGGCTTTGGATTAATTTTCTAATCATTTGCATTTAAAAACTTTGTTAGTTTAAGTTATTAAAAAAAAAAAAAAAACCCTTGTTATTGCGAACGTAATTTTCGAGATTTTCGTAACCGGAAGTTTGCTATAATGAAATTTTGCCGAAAATGGCTATCATGGAATGTAATAAGCGTCATTAACGTTAATCTGACTAATAAATTACGTAAATGCAATGCAATTTCATCAACCACAAGCATCCTATCTTTTCAAGTACCGGTAGCATTAAAATAAAATAAAAATTATTTTTAAAATGGACATTTTAGGAAATTTTAAAATTTATTTTTAACTTTTTATATCAATTGGAAAGATAGTTGTTTTTTTTTTTTTTTTAATTAAGTTTTTTAACTTATGAACTTCCGTGTTTCTATAATCGAAACTTCCTGGTCTAAAGTTGAAAACGTTAATGATAACAAATTATACAACACACACGAATTCCTGTATTAATATTTGGTTAAAGTTTTAGTTTACACAAAAATAAATTTCAGAAAACCCATAAGTGAAAAATGAATTAACTCTTAAATTTTTTTAAATTCTAGTTTGTGTGTATGGGTGGCGCATCAAACCGAATGAGAAACTTTGCGCATTTTATGCAAGAGAAATTAGGCTTGCCTGAGACGCAACTTCAGGACATAAGCATCAAAGCAAACCGTTATTCCATGTTTAAATGTGGACCTGTTGTTTCAGTCAGCGTAAGACAATAAAATATAAAACAATTTTACTTTATTAAATAAAAAAATTAATTTTTTTAATTTTTTTTAGCATGGAATGGGAATTCCATCACTTTCCATCCTATTGCATGAAATTCTCAAGCTTTTACACTACGCTAAAGTGCAAAACCCCATGTTTTTTCGTTTGGGCACATCTGGGGGGATCGGTAATGGTAAAAAGAAAACACTTTTACAATTTCCTTCTGATTTTTATTTTCTTTAGGTCTTGAACCGGGAACTGTCGTTGTGAGTGACAAATGCGTTAACGGCATGCTGATTCCATTTCACGAAGTGGTAAAGCGTACGTTAAAGTTTTAACTCACGTTTTCTAATACATAATTAAAATTTTAGGCTATTTTGGGCGAACTGGTTCGCCGACCGTGCATTATTGACCAAACACTGGTCCAAGATATTGTAAAATGCGGGTCTGATTTTGGCTTTCCCGTTGTACATGGCACTACAATGGCAACTGACGATTTTTATGAAGGTTTACTATGTTTACATGAATTGATTCTTTCATTTCTTATAGGGATTTTAAAGTGATAGTGATACAAATTTCTTTTTATTAATTTTGGTAAATTGTAAATCTTTATCAAAGGAGGTGGGTGGGAAGAGTCGGACAAACTCAAATGCTGTCGACGGGATTTGTAGGATTTATAAAAAATATTCAAAGATTTGTGAAGATTTTACTAAAGATTTACTGAGAATTTACAGATATCTCAAGATTCATAAAAATGTTTTTAGAGATTTTAGAGATTTTTTGAGATTTATGACAGACTTGTAGTGATTTTTTGAGGAGTTTTTGACCAAAGATTTGAGATTTACAAACATTTGTAAAAATTTGAAAAGATTTTTAAGGATTTTATTAACCTGTTGATAAGATTTTCGAGCTTATCGGACCCCTTGAGCAAACTTCCTTTTGCGATTTCTGTGCTTCCAATTGCTGGGTGCCATATGGTGTCCATTTTCTAACTAGAAACCGATTGCTATTACGTCACGAATAGAAATCTGTTTAAATTTGAAGCAACTAGACATTAAACTTAAAAATTTTAAATGAAATGTTTTGTAGAATCTTAGTTTATAAATTAAATTGTACATTTATTCGCACCTTCTTTAACATGGAATAAGAAAAAAAATTCATGACACTATCACTTTAAATTTCAGGCCAAGGTAGGCTGGATGGTGCATTCTGCGATTACACCGAAGAAAACAAAATGGAATTTCTGCACAAACTGAAAAAGAACGGCGTGAAAAACATAGAGATGGAAGGGTCGGCATTTGCAGCTTTTTGTCACCATGCTGGAATTAAAGGTATGCCCAAGATAACAAATAAAAAGAATTTTAACAAAAATAGGATATTCCTTTCTTAAAAAAAAAAAGGGTTTTCACGCATCATCGCAAAATAAACTCATTAATCACTCACAATCCTAAAATAACTTTTTTTTTCTGATAGGAAGTATTATCTGCGTGACTTTGTTAAACCGCTTAAATGGTGATCAAATCGAGCAGCCAAAATCAGTTTTGGAAGAATTTCAACTTCGACCCCAACAACTTGCGGCTAATTTCATCTTAAAAACCCTTTCGAATTCAACAACAAACTAAATTTGACACATCTCAACACTAGGTAGCAGTGCATTTAACAAATAATCAAAATATACCCATATTTTGCATATTATTTTATTGTGTTATTATTATTATTATTATTATTAGAGCTCAGATTTTTAGGCAAAATAAATTGAGTTTTATGCAATCAAAAACTGACAATATATGCTGTAAAAAAAAAACTTAAATATGCAACAATAAACATTATTATAATGAGAATTTTTTTGACAAATGGCAGTATTTAGAATCAACAAAACACATTAAACACATTTGTCACATGTTTACAAGATGCTTTTGAGATAATTTTTTTAAGGCTCATAACATTTACATACATTTATGATGTTTTAATATCTTAATTTATGGGAGTGTACACGTTTTATGCATGTTTAATGTAATTTTTTTTTTTTACAAATTTATTTTCGGAAAAATAACAAATAATTTATGCATTCGCATTTGCATATACCTTTTTATGTCATAAAATATTTTTTTAATGTAATATGCATTTATCTGGGCTCTAATTATTATAAACCAATAAAATTAAATTAATCAAAACAAAACAGTATTTAATTTATTTATGATGCTCATCATTGGATGCTGGAATCTGCGTTAACGGGTGGATGGGTGTGGGTGGAACTGGATGGCGTCTGTTTGGCGTGTCTGCCCCTAATGACGAGTGACACGTGATCCGCAAACATTCGTTTCCGGGCGTTTAGGGACGCGTGTTGCCCTCTTATTAGCGGGTTATTGATGACACGAACTCGAGTATCCCCCACTTGTCCTCCCCCAGCTCAAGTCACTACCCTTTTCACACTTAAAAATCACTTTTTCAAAACCCCCAAAAATCTTTCGGCAACTCACATTAATTCATCCTTGTTTTTTAAGATCAAAGTCGCTGATTGGTCGGTGCCTGTCGCAATCGCATTTCATTGGCTGTTGCATTTCTCCGCCTTTTTTGCGACAAAAGTTTTTCTTTTTAATTCTGAGTGTGAAAATTAGTTCATGCAGGGTGAGAATTGATCGGATGATTCGGCGGATATGGGGCCATCGGCATAGCTATAGGAGTGGGATGAATACACGGCACGTGCGGGTGACCGATGCCGTAATTCGGTTGCTGATGCTGATGCTGCGCCGATGCGTAATTGAACAGCCACAACCTGTCTCCGATGTACATGGGTCTGTGCGGTGTGTACATTCCCATTGATGTGTAGTACTGCTGTGCCATCACTTCTAAGTCGTTTGTGTATTTTCGTTTCCATTTCGTGCGTCGGTTTTGGAACCAAATTTTAATCTGAATAAAGAAAAGAAAAAAAAGTTGTTTGGAAGAACTTTTTTGAATGTGTGAAAAATAATTAATTACGGTGAATTTCACTTAGAGTTAATATTGTATGCATGTCACCTGATTTTATTTATTTTTCATCTATGATAATTGATAAGTAAAGCAAATGCAATAAAATGGAATTCCCCCCCCCCCCACGGTTTTCCCCCCACGGTTTTTAATTCATATCTTGGAATTGAAAGTATTATTAAGATTGATTCTCAAATGTAGGTACGCAAATTCCAATCTATACAAGGCTCACACAAAACCCTCACGTTTCTTAAGAAACTATGAAGGATATCGCTTTCATTGGTCTTTTCAACTGATTGTGAGATAAACTTTGCGCACAATGTACATTTTTCTTTTCCACCACATGTAGACCTAAACACATTAAGTTATTGCATGTTTACCTTTTACTTATCTCTACACGCATATTCCCATATGTACGTTTTAGAACACCAGTGGCAGACTGGCCCACCGGGATATATACCGGAAAATTTCCTGGTGGGCTCCAAGCGTAATATTAAATTGATGAGTGGGCTTTTTTGGCCCATTTTGAGCGGGCCCTTTTAGGCTTTTACAAGTTTTTCCGGTAGAAATTTTATAGGCCCATAGTTTGCCAAAATTGAATCTTAACAGATGTACCGTAATGCAAGCATCTATAACTATAAAATTATATATTTAAGATTATATGTTTGTATATATTTACGTTTTAACGTTTTATGTGTGTAAAGTCTCTAATACATAATACTAATTCTCAATAAGAACTAAATTGAATATCAAAAATGCTCGAATGTAGACAACTTTTGAGTAAAATTCGAACTTCACTAAAATATAATGGGCATATACTTCTGGAATCTGGACCAGTAAGTTCTGGTAAAAGTATATGGGTATATAAATTAAACATACACTTTTCACTAAATTTGTAGTAAACGTTATATGATTCGTGAAACATTGGCTTTATAATTGTAAAATTTGCTTTTAAAAAAACCCACACGTATTTTTGAATCATTTTATAGTAGGAAAATTATAAAAAAATTAGCATTTCGTGAAGATGCAATCTTTCAAGCATAAAATTTAACAAATATGTACACTTGAAAAAAGTGAAAACCCAGAACCTATTTTCAGTTTTAGTTTAATTTATTATCTTGTAAAAAGTCACTATTTTACCCATTTTTAGCCGCGTTTAATTAGACAGTTTGCGATTTTTCGTAATTGTTAAGCGATCTACGGTAATTTGAAAATCCATATAGAAGTCCTCTATTTTTACCGCATTTATTATACCGTATATATCAGCCTCGCTTATTTTATGAAACCCATTATAATCTTGACTTTTGGCATCAAACTCAATAAAGTTTATTGAGTTTATTGAACAAACTACATTACGCAATTATAAAAAAATCATTTCTCAAACCAAAAAAAAAATTTATACAAAAACATACTTGAGTTTCCGTTAACTTGAGCGACTTGGACAGCAACAGCCTTTTCGACACCGACAAATACTTATTCTTCTCAAACTCAGCCTCGAGCGCCTTAATCTGCGCCGCCGTAAACGCAGTCCTCGGTCTCTTCTTCCTCTCGTCTTTACTTCTGTTGTTTTCATCTGAAACCAAACGAACACAATTATCACATTTTCACTTCATTTTTCACCGTCCCTCCCTCTGATCGCCCCAGACAGCAGATAACCCCTCAAACCATCTCGAGTTGCCTTTTCTAATCTAACCTCGCGTCTTTGAGAATCAGCGTCACTTTTTTGGTCAACTCGAATGACCGAACGCAACCGGAAAGACGATAGGTCTATTTTTGTAAACCCCTCGTCGCCGAAATGGGGGGTCGCGTTCTTGCAATTTACTCGATTTCTCAGCTTTTCTTAATGATGTCTCTCGGGGAACGCGGGGTCTGTCGGAATGCGGGGGCCGGGACGATAAATACGACGCGAAACAAGTCCCTTTGGCCTCATCTATCATCGAGTTAAATTAAATATTTTGGCTTCTGGTTTGTCGCTACTCCGCGGGCCTCATTATCTGCACTCGCTCTAGTGCTTAATCACTCGTTTTTTCCCGCTTTGTTTGTAGTTTTTTTTAAAACGAAGTGTTTGCCAAATATTCTGCGTCTTAATTTAATTTGTCCGGTACTTTGTAGGGTCTTGCGCTTCGCTTTGAGATAAATTTGTGGTTTATTTTATCGCTTGCATGCTTAATTTGAAAGAAATGACTTGAATTTGCATGTTAGAAAAAATTTGCATTTTTCTTTTGTAGTTTTTTTTTTGTGAATGTAAGTTGAATTTCACTCCATTCATGACTTTTCGTACCGTATATCGGAATTTAGGCGCTTTTGTATGAAAATTTGATTTGTCATAAAGATCGGAATTGAAATTTACATTCCATGTTTATATATTATTGTGGTTATAAAAGAGTGAGAATAATGAGTATTTAGTACTTCAACTCGAATTTTTTGTCGAATAAGAATATGTAAGCATTTTGTATCTACAGTGTAAATAAGGGAGTCAATTTACACCTATAATGTCCAGCTCACTAGCTGTGTTAAATACGTATAGATACCATTTCTGTCCCATGATGCACAATTATAAAAGATATAAATTTAAAAGTAAAAGATAAAATAGTATACCGGTAAATATAAATTTTACACCTATAACCGTGACTGTGCCTATAAAAGTACACTAAAAAGTAACTACAAGTCGTTTGAAAGGTGTAAATTTACACCCAAAATAGTGTTTTTTAATTGATAATGATAACTTTTCTTTAAAGTGTATAGTTTAGTTTCATATACTTTGGTATGTGGTGTTTTAGACTCATTTACACCATCCAAATTTTTATGTTGCAGGTAAATGTACTTTATAGTAAATCGAAATTATACTACATTAGTTAGATACGAACTTTGGTGTTGGCCAAACCACAAAAGCCGTCGGTTCGCACCAACCTTTTACAACATTTCTCAATTTTTGCATAAAATTTTCATATAAAATTTCAAATTTTGCATTCTGACAAAATTCTTCATTCTCTTAACCATTCCTGTATCTTGGTTAAAATTAAAAATCAGGAGCAATTTACGTTAACATTTCTGGATTCAGCAACGTTTTTTTAAATAAAATCTTTGATTTTGAAATGCCTGTTTTGGATGTGGGTTTTATGCGTGAAATTTGCGGTTGGAGCGGTTACCCGAATTATTCGAGTTATATAAATGCGTTTTTCTAACCCCCAATTTACATTTTACAATTTAGCCTTAATAACAAACTCTAACAAGTCTACAATCACATACCTGATCCATCCTCAGCTTCAACCTCAACATCATCCTGCGACTCTTGACCGCCAATCTCCAAACTTGCAACCGCGGTCGAAGAACTTTCTCCAGCAACCCGCTCGCACGGCGGACTCATTCGACCCAACAACCTCTCAATGGTAAACTCTTTCTTCACCTTGACAACCATTTTCTCAGACCCCGAAGTCGCAGCCTCCATCCCACCGATCACTTCTCGCCGTTCTGATCGCCGTTTATCTTGGCCTAACGAGACCCGTTCAGTAGGAGGAGTTATTGGCACCAGGCCATAAGCAACTAAACTAAAACACAGCAGCGACTTCTTCAGTGATGAATTGAACGGCAAAAGTGTTTAATGACAAGCCAAAGTCGGTAATGGCCAATTAAACTCCGACTCGTTGGCCGCCAATCAGCCGCCAGAAGCAACTCGAGCTCGGCCAACATTTGGAAACAACTTGGTGCTAATTAAGATGCTATTTTCGCAAAGATATACTTCCGTTATGCGCAGAAAGTGTGCGCGCAACTCGCATGTCAGTAGCTGAGTCATTAGCTTTCCTTTAATAACGCCCCCTAGTGCAGAATTTACACATCTATTCCTTGGTAATTGGATCCGTAAGTGGCTTCTGCGTTTCTCTTTCACTTTTTAATTGCAACTCACGCGTTCTGTCGCGCTCTCACGCCCCCGCCAGCAAAACAGAAGCTCACGACACCCTCTAGACTCATCCCTCCCACTAAATTCAGTCCAGGCGCGTTCCTGGCGCCACAGATCGACTCGCCAATTCCCCTCACCGTATCCTTAAGTCATCCATCAAATATATTTCTTGAGGAATTTATTACTAGTTTACGATTTCAGCATTTTTGCTTATCGGGTGTGTGCGCATGCGTCGATATATCATGTTGAAAATGTCCGAGGTATTTGTTTTATTGGATTGGAAGGAGGAGATCGTCTTTCTTTTTTTTTTTTTAAGTGCCCTTTTCCGGGACTGAATTAGAGTCTTTGAGACGAAATTTGTTTTTTTTTTTTAAATTTAAAAGATGGTTGATGGGTTATGGGATGCGCATCGTTTACATGATGCGTTTCGTCATTATCTTGAAAATGTGTTGATGGACGGGAGTTTGTTCCGCCCTCGAATTTTCCGTTGGTTGCGTTTGGGAACGAGGGCGGTGACTCGAGGGTTGTGTTGTGTGCCGTTATTATAAATAGATGAGATGGGTAATTATTTATTTGATGTTTTTTTTTTTTTTCTAGTGGGAATAAATGAGATTTTTAAAATATCTAATAAATTTGGTTAAAAATATAATGTAATTAGTTGCAATGATGGGAATAACATGAAAATGTGTTTATATATGTCTGATAAAATTTATTTAAATTCAAGAATTTAATGGTTTTGGTTTTTTAATGTAATGAGTACTTTTCTGTTGACATTTTGATTAAGAAATTTGAGTTTTTATTGATTTTAAATTTAATTGATAATTTTTATTTTTTTTTAATTTGAGTTATTTTAGTGTCACTAAGTTTGATTATTCGATCCAATCTTTCAGGAAAATATTCAGAAAAGAGATTAAATAGTAAATAAATGCGATAAACTAAATGTAATAAATATTTTGGCATTTTTTTAAATTATCTGAATTTTTAAATTCTTCGTATGATTCAGAGTTTTCAGACTCTTTCAAACTGAAACAAAATATTTTTTATCAATGTTTCCGGGATCTCCCACCAGATGTCGTCGGCTATCACTCACCTAGTGGCAAATTCTAAAACCTTATTTCATAAATTAAAAAAAAAAATAATTTTAATTTACTATGTTATTTACAAATTTTTAAATCAAAAATCAAATTAAATTTCTAATATCATTTTCACTCTTAAAATCTTACCAACAAATTGTAATTTGATCTCTTTGTCGAAGCGCCGTATTCGTGCTCTAACAGACCTGAGACCGCCATTTGTGTCACGCCGTTTCTTGGTCTTTTTGCTGATCACTTGTTAAGTGAAACACGTAATTTTTTTCTTTTGAACAAAAATCTCGTTTCATTTAAATTTTTAACCTGTGCGATTAATTCTATTAATAACCAAGAAATGCCAGAGCTGAGTGAAACTGACTTAGATAAGAAAACAGCCATGGATGCCGTACTCGACGACAAGAAGGACGATGATGGTAAGAAAGGCCTAACTTTAGAACACTAAATTTTGACTTAACAATTAATTTTTACGAACAATAACAGACAGTGGTTCCGGCACTGATTCCGACAGTGGATCCGACTTGCCGGATCTTGCTGAACCAGAAAAATCCAAAGATC
This sequence comes from Geophilus truncorum, assembly GCA_034695745.1. NCBI lineage: Eukaryota > Metazoa > Arthropoda > Chilopoda > Geophilomorpha > Geophilidae > Geophilus > Geophilus truncorum. Next base: position 12,486 of record JAQFZP010001983.1, read on the forward strand.
CATTGAATGATTCCATTATGCAGGGACAAAGTCAGGTAATGCATTTTTTGACTTTTTATAAATAAAAATATTTTAAAGTTCTAAATTTTATTTTATTTTTCAAATTTAAGTTGGCTGAAGCTGCTGGGATCAACGAGGAAATTGCGAGTAAGGCTAAACAAAGCCGCAGTGAGAAGAAAGCGAGGAAAATTATGTCGAAGTTAGGCTTAAAACAGGTAATTGTTACAGTTTTAGTGTTAAATATCGGTTATTTATAGATTTTAAATAATTTTTTTTTTTTTATAATTTAAGGTGCAAGGAGTTGGTCGCGTAGCCATCAGACGAACAAAAAATATTTTATTCGTCATTACCAAGCCCGACGTTTACAAAAGCCCGGCTTCGGACACGTACATCGTTTTCGGGGAAGCGAAGATCGAGGATTTGAACCAACAAGCCCAGATGGTCGCAGCTGAAAAATTCAAAACGCCCGAAGCTGTGTCGGTGGGCGAAGCGACGCAGGCGGCTGTTTCAGCTCCCATCCAGGAAGAGTCGGAGGAAGAAGATGTAAGATTTATTTTTTATTTATTTTTTTATAGAAAATAGAATTTTATTTATTTATTTATTTACTTACTCACTTATTTTATTTATTTTTTTATAGATTGACGAAACTGGAGTGGAGGCCAAAGACATTGAATTGGTGATGTCGCAAGCCAACGTTTCCAGGTCGAAGGCCATAAAAGCGCTTAAGAACAACAGTAACGACATTGTAAACGCAATTATGGAGTTAACTATGTAGACGGAATGTGTAAAGTACGGTCGATTTCCGTTGACTGAAGTTTTTTGTGTAATGTTGAAATAAAATGACTCATTTTATGCTTAAGTAAAATGAAGTTAATAATTTTGACACTATATCGTTGAGATTAACTCGGTTTCTGAATATTGTTTTGTATAGTTAAATGAAGAAAAATATATACAGGTATTTTAAATTTACACTCTAATTTTATTCAAGTTAATTCTTTAAAATTAATGAGATAAAATAATTTTGAGAACAAATTTTTTTGAAAAAAAATAGTTTAAGTAAAATTGCAAATTTAAAATTGAAATTTTTAATACACAACCAAATATGGCAACTTGTGTTAAAGCTTCACTGCAAACACCACATTCTATTTTTGTATTAAAAGTGAAGTTGTATAATTGATTTTTCTAGGAATCAAAAAATGTCACGTTATGTGATTAGTAATTCTCCACAAAGTCTAATCAGGTTAAAAATAATTTTAATCATAATTGTAATTACACTCTTTAATTATAAATACTAAATTTAGATTTTGTAGTTTCACACAAAGGGTGTGGTCAGTTTTCTTCCAACACTGAACTTGTCACTCGAATGAAATGACGTCAAAATGTGATTTCCTCTTTTTTTTTTTACACGACTTTTCTGCTTAAAAAAAGTTGTTGTTCACTTTTTGACCAGGAAAGACGTAACTTTCAAAACAGAATCCTGCCCTAGGGCTTTTAATTTTTTATATTAAATGTCCTTAATGAAAGTGGTTGAGTAATTACAAAATGTCGAGCAACATGTCTGGACACACTGGACTTTTCTATCTCATCACACTCAACTTTCTCATATTTGTTACTTCAAGTAAGAATTCAATTTTAATTTCAACTCAACTGATAAACCTAACTATAATCTCTTTAAAGGTTTTGATTTTAAGGATGATTCACCTTGTCAAACAGGAGTTTGTAAAGAAATTTCAAATTGCGAACCAGTGTTGAAAAATATACGAATATCAGCTCCTGTGTTATGTGGATGGTCAGGAAAAACCCCAATGGTATGTTGTCCCGACACAACTGAACCAAAACCTGTTGTAACAACTGTAAATAAACCACCGATTACTCCTGAAGGTAATTTTACACTTAATTTACATCATCTCTGTTTATAATTACTATTATTTTATTATTATTTTTTAAGTTGTTTGTGCTTCTTTAACACCCATTGCAAGTGAAGAGGAGTTTCCAGGACGTCAAGTGAGACCTTTGGTGCCATTCCCACAAACTCCATCGCCTGGAAAAGTGACAGTTAAACCATTGATTGTAGGAGGCAAAAATTCAGCTAACAATGCGAGACCGTGGATGGTAAATTTTAAAAAATATTATTTTTAAAAATATTTATAAAATTTTTAATTTTTTCAGGCTGCACTTGTAGATGTGGGATCAGGAGACATCATTGATCGTCTTTTTTGTGGAGGAAGTTTGATTTCTGCACGACATATACTCACAGCTGCACATTGTTTCATTGGACGGTAAATAAAAAAAAATTTTAGAAAATATTTTTATGAATAAATTTTTTATTTATCATTTTAGAACATTAGATAACCGTCAAACTGAAGTTTACATGGGTGCCAACAACCTCAAGTCTGCAACTCGTCATAATGTTGACAGTATTGTTATTCACCCTGAGTTTTTAGAACCAGTTTGGTATAACGACATCGCCATCATCCGACTGCAAAAAGAAGTAACTTTTGGTCCGTCGGTGCAACCGATTTGTCTTCCTCCACCGTCAGCAAGGAATAATAAATTTCAAACTGCGATGACTACTGTTTCTGGTTGGGGAAGATTGAAATTTGGCGGTGAATTGACAGAACAGTTGCAAGAAGTTAATCTGCCTGTTGTTCCTAATCTGGGGTGTAATAATACTTTTTTGAGTATTCCCGGTGCTACTAGAAGGTACCCAGATGGAATTAACGATAGTTTGTTGTGTGCTGGAAGTAATGAGCCAAAAGATGCTTGTGCTGTAAGAAATAAGTCATCTGTATGTTGAAATTTATTTGATTAATTTTGTCTTTGGTTTTTCTAGGGGGATTCTGGTGGACCTATGTTTATACCTGATCGAGTGAAGGAGCATTGGTCACTTATTGGAATTGTGTCAACTGGATTTCAGTGTGCAGTTCCAGGAATACCTGGGATTTATACGAGAATTACTTCGTATCTTGATTGGATTGCACAAAATTCTAATTAATTGTTGTTGTTGTTTTTTAGTGTATGCTAATTTATTTGTCAAGTCATTTATTGTAATTAATTTATTAATAAAATTTGCATCATAAACTTATAATTTTTTATTTTTGTTTGTATAGTATATAAATCTAAAATTTTACTTTACCATTTATTCGTGTATCCTCAGGGAAAAGTGGTATTCGACAGTCATTTGAAAGAAGCGCCGTTTATTTATTTTATTTTATTTTATTTTTTGTCATTTAAATAACATAATAATTTTAAAACCTTTTTTTCAGAAACAAATCTTCATTTTTCATTTTGATTTACCTGTCTAAAAAAAAATATATTAAAGTCAACAAAACAAAAATCGATATTTTTAATAATGTTTACCGGCAGAGGGCGGAATTGTT
>JAQFZP010001984.1:0-15848 GCA_034695745.1 Geophilus truncorum
AAATGTGTTCGTTAATGCACATAGACGTGTCGATTTATTCTCCACAAAGTGATGTCTTTTATGGTTCACCTATAACAGCTGTGCAATGCCATTACAACACTAAAAATTTATTAATATTGAAATAAAACAATTAATAATAAACAAATTTACATTTAAATCGAGTTAAAAATTCATCAAGAGAATAAAACGATTATAATATTTTTTATTATATTTTAAGTCTAATTATGTTACAATATATCATATCATATTTTATTTTATTTTATTTAATTTAATTTACAGACCAGATTTTACACCAGAAATTGCAAACAAAGTGACATTACTGCGCGGTTTACTTCACTGCAGTCCCGCAGTGTACAAACCGGAAGTGATAACATCCGTATAAGCGGGAAGCCGTGTCGTGGTCTTGGATGGAGACATACATAACTCACAAACATCGTACGAGTTTACTCATGTGTTACTATTTATACTAATCTCTATCCGAATCAGTCGGTTCGGTCTTTCTCCTTTTCGTCTCGCGAGCTGCCAGCAACACAATCGAGATGGAAATTGGATTCTCAGTACTATTTTCAATCCCACCATCCTTTGCGCGCATCTGCCTCCAAATGGCGCCACTCCTATAGTGCAACTCCGGTATTGAATATAGAATAGAATGTGACTTTAATGACGAAAAAAATGTCAGCGGGAGTTCAACTTTATCTTATGCTGCTGATGTTTTGCATTGTTGTGTACTCGGCGTTGCTTATACACAAGGTAGGCCCTAGTTTTCTAGAAATTATCATGTTTTGTTTACGTTTTTAGTTGTTAAAATTTAAAAAAAATGTTTGGTGTTGATTTGAAGGTTTTTGTATTATTTTGTTATTGATTTAGAAATAGTAAAATAGTGGCATGTGTAACGTGAAATTGTTGTTAGGCACCTCTTAATATTTTGAGAGATAATTGAATGTAAAGTTTGCATAAAAAATATGTTCAAATTCAAAATATTGAAAGGTGCTTAAATCAATTTTAGAGAACAATATAATTTGTTAAGATGATTGTTGGTCTTAATATTGTATCAATCAGTGATACAACTCATACTTTATTTGATAATATCGTAATTTTAATGGATGAATTTACAGAAAAATATTCATTACATTCAAAATACAGATATCAAATTATGACCTTCTATGGAAAATTGTTATTGTTAGTTTTTGTTGTCGAATTGTACTCGTACAGTAAAATAGTACGTACTTGAATACATGTATAAGTGATTTAGCAGAAAGTCAGTCATAATACTGATTGAAATTTTTTTTCTCGATTTATTGTTTGTTTGTTGCTTGTTCAGCAGTGAGTTGTCTGAGTGCCGTGTTACTTTAGTCAAACGACTTAAAAACTTGAATTAACAATACCGTACAGTTACTTATTTTATACGTTTTATAAACGAAAAATTATGGTGAATTAATTAGAAAAATCTTCAATATTCATTGCATTAGAATACATTACGAATTGCTGCGAAAGATATTTTTCTTGACACACAGCAAATTGAGCTTACAGTACTTAGAATAAAATGGTATAGAGTTTAATTTGGTACGAAAATTATAACGTATGAGTAATGCCAACAAATGGTCATAGGCTAATTGAATCATAACTAGTAAAGAAATGCCAAGTCCCAGACCAAAAGCATTGGCAACATCGTTAATAAAAGCTTCATTAGAATATAGATAACTTTCCTCAAAGACTTCAATCATGTTGTTGAGAAAACAAAATCCAACGTACGATATCTGAGGCATCTGTGATTTAAAACTGAGTACATCGGTTACATAAATGTTTAATTCACAAAGGGGTTTGCAAGAGCATTCTTTTTCGATATCTGTTTGCACGTGAACTTTAGTGTAAAGTTCTACTGTGGCTTTAGCCGATGCTGAAGTGTTGCAGAAATCAGTTTTATCTTTGATAGCAAACGGCATGCTTTGAGAAAACAAATAAAACACTTAGAACAAATTTTATACGATAATCATTAATATTTCACAGACCTGCATTGTTGCAGTTTTTTCATTTTGTTAAGCAGACATGATTTTTTGCAGTGATAATGTTGAGTTTTATTTTTTGTGCACGGTTTTTGAATTGTATTCAGATATTTAACCTACAGTATAGAATGTTTTCATTAAAACACTTTAAATAAATATTCATTAACAACTTACTTTTTTTAGTATTAGTATGTAATGATTGAGATGTAGAGATACAGCTTTCGAGTGAAAAAAGAAAGGGAAAGTTTGATCGCCTGGTGGATTGGTGAAAACCTGAAACAAGAGGGTTACAATATTAAAATACAATAATTTCTTATTAACCCTTCAATTCGTACATTTACAACATCAGGCGAGCAGAGGCTTTTAGACGAAATTATAACCTCCATAAAAATATTAAATAAATTAAATTTAAACGGCTCTAAATGAATCAAAAATTACATTTATTTGCAGTTAATATTTCTGTATACGACATTGTTACTGAAAGAGCTTTTAGTGCAAGTTCCGTGGGTGCCATTCACGTTCTCATCGATTTCGAAATCCAATATTTCTCTCGAAAATGGTGTCTGCAAAAAAGATATGTTGATAACAATGTATTCAAAAATTCCTTTGCTTTCGCTTACTGTTTCATGTATTAGTTCTGTTGGAATTCGATCAGCATGCAACTCATTCCAGAGTGTTGTTATTGAATTATTATCGAAATTCAATAGATCATATACATCAATGTTGCATTTAATGTCATTTAAGTTATTTGCTTTTAAGTATTTTTCTTTCAAATTGATAATCGATTCACTATGTTCCCCCGGACATACAATAATGTCTGGAAAAGTCATATTCAATGCATTTTCAATTATAATGTCCTTTTGAATCGGTTTTGCTAAATAGTGATTCAATTTCCCTATAGAAACGACAGAACTCAAGGTAATGCTGCAACAATACGCTAACCATTTCAGTCTTTGTTTAGAAAGTTTTTTCTGATGATTCGCTTTAAGTTGTTGTTGACAGTTGTTGATATATTCTTGTATTTTACCATTTGTTTTTTTATGCAATTGGTAGCGTTCGAATTGCTGTACAATTTGAATGCAGAAATCTAAGAACGAAAGCAAAGAAAAACCCAACCAAAAGCTTAAATTTCCTCCAAAGTCAGACAAGAGACTTATTAAATCGTAAAGCCATCGTTCTTGGAAAATTGTAAATTCGTTTGACATTGAAATCTGAATTGAAGTTTTGTCATCGTACATTGAATTTACTATTGGTTTTAAATATGAATTTTCGCAGCTTTTTACACAATTGCATTCAATTGTGGGATTCGGTGCTAATATGTCTCGAATGTTTTTTTTAAACATAGTTAAAGTTTCTTCAGAGTTATTACATAATTGAAGACAATCCTTGTTATTACATTTTGGCCAGTATGGGAGCCTGTGAGAAATTTAAATTACTATACCGTTGCATCAACAAAAGTTAAAATTTAACAATTTTTTTAAATGTCAGTTAACTTTAACTTTTGTTGTGGCAATCAGCTTTAAATTATAGGTTTATTAATTTTTAGTTACCAACAGTGATTATTTTCGAATTTTTTTTCAATGCATTTTAAACCACAAGATAAATATTCATCATTGGATACGCATGGATCATTCGGAGAATGCAAATGTAAAAACTGTAGGTGAAATTTTAGGAATACATTAGATAGTATGAAGAATGTGTCAATATACAATCATATCGCAGTAATTTGCTGCTAGTGCGTGTGATTTTGAATCGCTGGTGGCAGATTTTTGAACATGATGCAAAATGAAGTTTCAAAAAAGAAATTTGTCAGAGAACACAATTTTCAGTAAAGTTATACAGGCAAAAGATTACAAAAGAAATTGACACTTTCAACATTGTATTACATCAAAACTATTCTAGATATTGACAGTTACTTTTGATGGGTTTGTAGGTTTTTTTTCTCATATGCAAGTATGACATCATTACTGACCATCACGTGACAGGCAAGCCAAAATGACTGTAAATGCTGTTAAAAAAGAATTCTGCTTTGCTCGTTGGCTACCACAAAACCCAGATGTAACACCATTTGACATTTTTCTTGTGGGGATTCATCAAAATATTATTTTTGTTTCCTCACTTTCAGCTGATTAACATGACCTGAAACAAACACTCACTAATGCAATTGTTGAAGTCACTTTGAATATACTGATGTAAGTTTGAGAAAAATTCAAATTTTTCATTGAAATGTGCCATGTGACCCAGGGTACACACATTGAGTCATTAATCATCTAGTTTAATTACTTGTAAAATAAAACTTTTTGAGTTTCTTTACAAACCCATATAAAGTAAATGTCAGTGTCAAGAATAATACAATGTTGAAACTGTTAATTTCTTTTGTATTTTTTTAAATAGAGAAGAAAGTACAGTAAAACCAAGAATGGATAAAGGGTATCTATCCATTCTTGGTAGAACCTCAGTGTAGCGTCATGCATCATGCGTCATAGATAGAATAGAATTGTATGTTGTTCTTATTATCTAGTGATAACTACAGTACGGTATTTCAGTAAATACTGTACCATACTTTTTTGGTTGTAATTTTCATATAATATCGCATGAACGATGGGCTTGCGACAGGATACTGAAAATCAAATGGCATGTCAATAGCAAACTAAAAAAATTAGGAATTAAACAGATTAATGAATTTATAGATTATACTGAAACAGATTAGATCAAACCGTTGCTGATGAAGTTTTAAGTATTACTTCTGGTATTTGAAATATAACATTTAGTGCAGCTTGTGATTCCATATTTCCCATTAGTGATCTACTAACTAAATTCAACAATAAGACAATACCGTACGTACAATGCCACAGAAGTTTACAGTTTATAGTTTACCTTTCAGTTGAGTGCAAGTTCCCAATGGTGTTAGTTTATTTTTAAAACTCACAATCAAACGATCAGTGGACTAATAGAAATAATATTTATGAATTTGAGTCGTTATAACATACATCAACTTACATTATTAGACTTCAGATTTTTAAATGATACATTTGAAATAATATCATAACTGAGATTCAAATTCCACAATTTTGTTAAGTCGACACCAGTTGTCTTTATTAGTTGAAAAAGTAAATCGACTACATTTTCTTTATCAGTAGTTGCACTTTTGTTGTAATAGTTCATCGTATACTTATTTATGTCGACACAGATAGAAAATGGGGGCATTTTGACTGAATTTTCAATGTGCTGATAAACATTTACACCTTTAGGATGTTCTAAGAAGTACGAGAGGCGGTCGTGCATTTCGTAGCAATAAAAGCCAAAGCAAATTATGATGAGAATTGTCCAAAAAAATCGAAACGTCAAAGAACGATTTCGATCGATGACAGGTTGAAATTGAGGTGTTGTGGTTTTGTGAGGATTTATCTTTGAAATCAATTTTCTTACAAGACGGTAATGTCGTTTTTGGATATATTTATCTTCCATTTTACATTTAACAATTTTTACCTGTTAAAAGCAAATATGTTTCACTTAGAATGATTAGATTCTAGATCGACGCATGTGTACGTGTTTTATAATTTTTGTGCGTGTCACTTGTTTATTGGTTGTCGCGTTAAATCAATAAATGGAATTTTTCTTTAGTTATAATAACAGTAATTTACATTTATAATAAATAAATTATTTTCATGTAGTTTCATGGTGAATTTCGATCCAATGAGAAAAACAAAGTTTTTATTTGTAGGCTTTGTAGCAAAGCAAACTTTTCACAAATACTTTAAATTCAACTCCTTTGATCTCAAATGAAATAAAATAACGGGTATTGCCAGAAATGTTTGAGGTGAATCAATATTTAATTTTAATTTTCAATAATTTAATTCTCTAAAGAAAGTGATAAAAATTAAAAAAAAAAAATGTTTGTTTACTATTGTTTGTTTAGCATTAATTGATAATACCATGAATAATTTAATATGATTCACAAGACTTTACAGTGTGACTTTACAGAAAATATTGATTACCGTACATCAGAAACAAATGGTCATTTGGTCAGATATCTAAAGTATTTCATTTATTTGATCTACAGTTGTACTTTTATAATTTTTTTAATGTATTTTCAGTTGGACGAGGTTTGATAAAAGGAAAATTGGACATGACGAAATATGGAAAAAATGGTGGTTCGTGGTATCAATCGACAACGACGCTGTTTAAACTCAATTGGAAGATAACATTGGAATAATAGTGACTTTTTGATGGTGAAAAATCTGCAATTTGTCTTGAACTGCAAACTTCTCCACGAAAAACTACTCTTCGAGTCCAGTGCAACATTTTGTGTCTAAACGTGAGTACTCGAATATTTTATTAATTTTATTACAATATTTTAATTTTTCGGGGATTGTTTGAACTATTTATTGTAACAGCTAAATGCTATTACGATATTAAATGCTTTTGTGTGTTGCTGTGCTGCATTTCACTTGCTAAAAGTGATAAAATTAAACATATGGTATTCGGAAATTCATCATTATATCACGTAACATTCTTTAATGATTAATTGTATAGGTATAGTTTTACATTTGATGAAAATCATTTGAATGTTATTTGAAAGTCATTTTATTCTTAAAGAGTTTTGGTTCCATTTTTAAATTTAGGCACTAATTTTTCATTATTGTAATTGTAAATTAACTTGCCATTCAACTCAACTCTGAAACAAGATGATTTTTTTTACGATTGGTGTTTATTTTTTTTCAATACAGTATCTGTTTGCAAGTAAACTTCTACATAACTAACCACATTGGCTAAAGCTGCAGTTTTGCAGAAATTTGTGTTCTTTTTTGTTGTTATTTACTGGAATTCGGTAACAGGGAAAAGAGAACACACAGGGATTACAGTGGCAACTACAAACACAACATTTATTGGTAACAATACAGGGGGTTAATATACAATCTGTCGTGACGTTTACAATCTTATTACACTGACGTCACGACGATATTACACACTGTCACGTGATCGTAGGATTGCGGTTGGAGGAAATACGCTAAATTCCAACATTTTTACAACACATTATGTCAGAAGGAGTACAAGTACTTCGGACCGTTATGGTGTAAGTATCGAGAACGAATCTTCTTTGGTGTGTAAAAGGCAACAATACGAATTTTAATAATAACACATGTTTAAGTGGAAATTGTTTAGGGTTACACATTTTACTTTACATTAATATTGCATCGCTTGAGTAGGATAAAAATGTTATCGCAAGCAAGTTGAATAATGATCAATAAAGAAATGCCAATTCCGAGACTGAAAGCATTCGCAATATCAGAAATAAAAGCTTCTATCGAATACTGATACTCTTCTTTAAAAACTTCAATTATGTTGTTGTCAAAAGAGAAGCCCAACATTGTGACTGAAGGTATAAATGATTTGTAGATTAATGGATCGGTTGTATAAATGATTAATTCACAGAGTGGTTTGCAAGAGCATTCTTTTTCAATATCCGTTTGCAAGTGGATTTTAGCATAAAGATCTACGGTGTCTTTGGCCGATGCTGGAGTATCGCAGAAACTAGTTCTTTTCTTAACAGAAAATGGCATGCTGAAGATGAAAAGGTTATAATGAAACGAATCAAAAATTATCTGTATAAAATTGTACAAACCTGCAACTTTGCATTTTGTTTATTTTATTAAGCAAACATAACTTTTTGCAACGATAATGTTCGGTTAAGTTTTGAATACACGGTCTTTGAATCGTATTCAAATATATTACCTGGAATATTCGTCAACATATTTCAAAAATATAAATATTTATTGATTTGATTACTTACTTTTTTTAGTTTAAATATGTATTGATTATATTGTAGAGATGCAGCTGGGGAATGGAAAATAAAAGGAAAAGTTTCATCTTCTGGTAGCTTTATAAAAACCTAATAAACATATAACAATGAGACGGGTACAACGCTTTAAAAGTATAAATACGTGCATTTAAGAAATCGAGCAAACAAACGTCTTCAGATGCAAATATCACATCAATGAAAACATTAAACATATTAAACTCAATCGATTCTAAATAACAAATAATACTTTGTATTACAATTCGCTATTACACAAGATCGTTATTACTGTAAGAGGTTTTACTGCAAACTCCTCGCGTTCCATTGATTTCCTGAACGTTTTCAAAATTAATAATTTCACTGGTAAATAATGTCTGTAGAAAATATGTTAGAATTTGATTGAAAAGGTGGATAACTAATTACTTACCCTTTCGTATATAAATTTTTTTGGAATTCGATTAGCTTCCAATGCATTCCAGAGAGTTTCTATCGAATTGTTTTCGAAATTCAAAAGATCGAATACATCGACGTTGCATTTACTATCATTTATGTGATTCTGTTTTAAATATTGTTTTTTCAAATTGATAATCGCGTCGGTGTGTTCGCCTGGACATATTATAATTTCCGGGAACGAAATGTTGTTATAGATTTCCGTGATAATGTTTTTCTGAATTGGTCTTGCAATGAAATGATTTAGTTTTCCGACAAATAGAACAAAAATTAAGGTAATCGTGCAAGAATAAGCAAACCACTGCAGTCTCCGTTTTGACACTTGTTTTAGATGTTTTATACTAAGCTGTTGTTGTCTTACATTTTTGAAATATGTTTTAATTTGTTCACTGACTCGATCATTTGATTTTTCTCGTCGAATAAATTGAAAAATTCGTATGCAGAAATCTAAAAACGAAAGTAACGAAAATCCCAACCAAAAGCTGAAATTTCCTCCAAAGTCAGACAATAGGTTTATTAAGTCATAAAGCCAACGTTCTTGGAAAATTGTGAATTCGTTAGACATTGAAGCGAGCATCGAAGTTTTATCGTCATTTCTCAAATTTATTACTGTTGATAAGTGTACTTTTTCGCAGTTTTTCGTGCAATTGCATTCTTTGGTTGGTTGCAAAGTCCAAACATGTCGAAAATTGACTTTGTACATTTCTAAAGTTTGATTAGAATTATTACACAATTGGAGAGTCCGGTCGTTTGAAAAAGCTGGCGCATAAGGAAGCCTATGGAAAATTTCAAATTTTAAATTCTGTTACAACAATTTCCATACATTTTAATTACCAGCAATGATTTTTATTGAATTTTTTTTCAATGCATGTCTGACCACAAGTTAAGTATTCTTCATTGGGGACACACGGATCACGTGGAGAACTCAATTGTAAATACTAATGAGAAAATGATAATTTGTAACAAGTAACAAGTATAGCTAGTAACTAGCAAAAATACCTTTGTTACTGTAAATTTAATATCGTACAGAACAAAAGGTACTACTGGCATAGCATATTGATAATCAAAAGGAAAATCGACTGAAATCTGCGGAATAAAATTTACGAGTGATAATGATAAAAATGTATTTGGTGTGCTAACCGTCGACATTGAAACATTAGGTGTTATTCCTGGAATTTGAAATACAATATTCAGTGAAGCTTGAGACTCTGCATTTGTTCTCATGGCTCTGCTAACTGAATTTAAAGTACGAGATTAAATTGTTATCTTAAATGTTACTTCCGAAGGATCACCTGTAACTTTAGTACATGTTCCCCACGGTGCAAGTTTATTTTTAAAATTCACAGTTAAACGATCAGTGGACTGAGACTGTAATATAATAATAACTAAAATATATAAGGAATCGTGAGATAACGCACAAACTCACATCATTGGTTTTTAGATTTTTAAATGAGTAATCGGAAATAATATCGTAACTGTAATTCAAATTCCATAATTTGGTCAAATCAACACGAGGATTTGTTATTAGTTTACGAAGTGGATTTACGACGTCATCTCTTTCAAATGTTTCATTATTTTTATAATATTCCATCATGTACTTATTCATGTGGACACACACAGAAAATGGAACTAATTTTACTGAATTTTCGATTTGTTGATAAACGTTTACTGTTTTCGGGTATTGTAAGAAGTACGAAAAGCGGTCGTGCATTTGGTAGCAATAAACGACGAAGCAGATGAAGATTAGAAGTGTCCAAAAAATTCGAAATGACAACGAACGGTATTTGTCGACTACGGCCTGAAATTGTGGTGTTGCGTTGTTGTCATCAGAATTAAGAGTTGAGATTAATTTTCTTGCCATACGGTAATTGCGTTCTCGAAGGTGTTTTTCTTCCATTTCTAGGTATAAGCAACTAATTTTTCATTACTGTATTGGTAAAAAAAAAAATTTAAATCGTACGCAATCGACTCACTGTGAAACATGAACAAGTTTTTTAACGAATGCGACTTAGTTTGCTCGCTTTTTATTATTTATTGTTATATGTTAATGAAAAATCAATAAAATTAATAAAAAAAATTAATAATAGATCTATTATTAATGTTTCTAGAAACATTAATCAAGATAAGTAAACAGCACGTTTATATTGATCTTTAATGCGAATTTCGATCACATGGTAATCAACTGATATTTTCAATTACACTGGAACTCGTTTATAACGTTTCATTAAGGACCGGCTTGAGAATGACGTTATATCCGAGTATCTTCTTACAACGCTTATGCAGTACAGCCGGGGGAAAAAAAAAACAATACGTTATAACAGGGTTTACTCTGTAACCGAGTACGTTATAAACGGGTTTCACTGTACCATCATTTTTGTTTTTTAAATCAAATTAAAAAAAAAAAAAATACTCTACTATTACAGCATTAACTTAATATTTTGTATCACATGATTTGAAACCAATTTTAGACGTTTGGATTTACACTTGAAAGAAAGAGCTTTTGCTATAAAATTCATTGTCAAAAATTGTATTATTTATTATCTATATAATCTATATACAGTGGAACGCCGATGTAACGTCATTTGCCGGACTGGTTGAAAATGACGTTACAGAGGGGTTCACGCATCACGCTACAAGCGAGTAAGTTAAAAGTTTTAAGTTGTCAATGTTACGTCGGGGAAAAAAAAGATTACGCTAGAGAGGGGTTTACGTTACATCGGGGTTCTTCTGTATAGATAATAAATCTATAGATTCAGTTATTTGTGGTGCCATTTTCACCAAATTTGAAAGGAATACGCCAAATGCAATTCTAAGGTGTAACGCGGAAAAACATTTGATCAGTCCCTCTTACAAGGAGGGAAACGCAATTTTCCCACCATTCCTATTTAAAACAAACAAAAAACACACATTATTACACACTAAAACAATGAAATAGGCCAGGAAGAGCTTATTGTTTAATAAACAATAGCTTAGCTTGGCACTCTTTTGCCAGTGGAAGGAGACAAAACACTGCAAATTTAGTTGTAATTGGTCATGTGTGGTAGAATACAAAGAACTACTTTTTGGATCTTGGTTCCTGGCTGGAATTCCAAGATGGCGGATGGAAGAACACGAGAATGAAGTTTAGATATGTATTTTGAGGGTTTATTCGTTTTAAACATGATATTTTTGTGAAATTTTGTATTTGCAGGTGTTTTTGTGGGTTCTAAACCTAAAAACCTTTCCAAAAATAAGCATAAGCGTTCCAAAAGTTTAGCTTCACCGTGTTTTTATATGTAGTTTCTTAATTTAAGCTTATACAGTCAACGCCCTCAAATCCGGACATAGGAGGGGGTCGGAAAAAGTGGCCGGATTTGAGAGCGGTCGAGCTTGAGAGCGACTCTCTCAAATCCGGCCATTTAGTGATTGTCCGGAAATGGCCGGTTACGAGAGAGTTTTTATAAAAATATTGCTATATATCTAGCTTACCTTCTCTCAATTGCTTTTATCGTGTCTGTGTGATAAAAGAAACGTTTGTAGCCTAGAAATAAAGGTTGCCTAGACGTTTTGGCCACTCTCAATTACAGGTTTGGCCTCCGCCCCTACAGTTTGACACTTGCAAACGGTTGCCTCCGACTCCGAACCCTAAAAGCCAGTGCGCCGGCGCTTCTCTATCCTTGCGCCAGCGCCCCCTCTAGCCTTGCGCCCGGGGACAACTGTCCCCCCGTCCCCCCCTCGTTACGCCACTGCTTAGTCATCACAACAAGCACCCTCAGAATAAGCAACATACCCCTAACCATAGAAGACAAGAGAACAAAATGCCACTAACCAGGGAGTGCAAGTAACGAAAAAAAAACCATCAAAGCACCCAAACCGACATCGTCCAGAGAACATGAGGTGCGAGAGTGAGATGTAAGGGGGGTGTCGGGTGTGTAAGGGATGTAAGGGTGTAGGTGGTTATCAGGTGGGGTGAGGAGTGAGAGGTAGGGGTGGGGTGTGGAGTGCGAGTGTGGAAGTGGGAGTGGAAGGATATGTGAGGGCGAGAAGTGAGAGGTGAGGGTGTGGGTGAGGAGGGTGTAAAACGGGAATGCAACCAAGAAAAAACCCCATCACGGAAGTTGGATAGACGGTGGATTTGTGAAGGTCTGAATGTGGTGTGTGTAAGAGTGGGTGTGTGGGCTAGGAGAGATGGGTGAGGGTGTGGGTAAGGATGGGGGTAAAATGGGAGTGAAACCTAGCAAAAAGCCTGTGTAGCACAGGCTGCTTGCTAATCTGATATAGTTTAAACTTAAGCATTTCACCGGAAAATAGGGACTGGGACTGTAGAAAGCAAGTTAGAATTTGATTTGGTACGGTAATCGCTTTGCTTTCGATGCATGCCAAAGAGTTTCTATCGAATTGTTGTCGAAATTTCTTGGATTGCATTTAGTATCATTTATGTGGTTTGCTGTGAAGTATTTTCAAGTCCATTTTTTATTTAACATAATTTTTACCTGTGAAAATCAAATAACTTACGCGTTTGTCAGACGGTATTTTCTTTTAAAATGTTTAGATTCAAGGTAGACACGTGTACGGAAAGCGAAATTCTATTCTTGTGTGTCACTTGCTTATTGGTTGTCACGTAAAATCCATAAACGGAAATGGAATTTTTCTTTAGTTATAATAACAGTAATTTACATTTATAATAAATAAATTATTTTCATGTAGTTTCATGATGAATTTCGATCCAGTGAGAAAACGAGGTCTTTATTTGCAGCAAAGCAAATGTTTCACCAATACTTCAAAATTCAACCGTTTTAATCTCAAATGAAATAATATAATGAGTATCTCCAGAAATGTTTGATGTAAAATCAATATTTAATTTTTATTTTAATATTTAAATTCTATAAAAATTGAAAATATTTTTTCTTTGTGTCTTCTATTTGTTGTTTGTTTAGCATTAGGGCTTGTGGGTGTTATTTCAGGCAAAAAATCTCAACAGATTTGAATTGATAATACACGAATAATTTAATATGACTTCGCAAGACTAAAACTGTTTGACTTACAGAAAATATTGATTACATTAGAAACACATTAAGTTATGATTTTTTTAGAAAGAAATTTAAATTGTCACACAATCACTTTATAGGAAAATGATATAGAGTTGGAAAAATTGTTACGAGTTAGTTCAAAATATGTTTAGGGTAAATTGTAACAGTTTTTACATTTTATTGGGTTTGATGCAATTATAGTGTTTAATTAATGCCAAACGTTTGTCACAAGCTAATTGAATGTGAATGTTATGTGAAAATCATTTGAAGATTATTTTAAGGTCACTTGAATGCCATTTGAAAGTCATTTGAAAGTTATCTGAAGGTCAAATGAAGGTCATTTGAAAGTTATGTGAAGGTCATTTGAATGTTATGTGGATGTCATTTAAAGATTATTTAAAAGGTCACTTGAAAGTCATTTGAAAGTTATCTGAAGGTTATCTAAAGGTTATCTGAAGGTCACTTACATATTACATATTATTAGTACATTAAAAAACGATAGTAAATTTTATGATTTCATGGTAGTTGAAGTTTAATTTCAAGGTTATTGAATTTGTAACTTTTACTGTAAATCGATAAGCACACAGCAATGCAATATTTGGAATTTATCATTACTCTGATGATGACACAGTAAACAAATAACGTTGTAAAATTACAAAGTTTATACTGTAAGCATATACAAGTATATGTATTAAAATGTTTATTGAATTTTTTACATGTCAACTGAAATTTCATAAACATGAAGGTGGCATGAGACATTATTGAATTACAAGAATACAATAAAACATTTTATTAGAAGGAGTACTTCCGACCGTAATGGTGTGTGTCAGTATTAAAATTCGAATTAAATTACAACAATCTTGTTGAATCTTGTTCTCCATACTGGGAACGAATCTTCTTTGGTGTGCAAAGGCAACAATATGAATTTTAATAGTACAATAACACATGTTTAAGTGGAAATTGTTTATGGTAACACATTTTACTTTACTTTAAAATTGCATCGCTTGATTAAGGGAAAAATATTATCACATGAAAGTTGAATTATGGTCAATAAAGAAATGCCAATTCCGAGACTGAAAGCATTTCCAATATCAGAAATGAAAGCTTCTATTGAATATTGATAATCTTCTGTGAAAACTTCAATTATGTTGTTGTGAAAAACGAATCCCAACATTGTGGCTGAAGGTATATATGATTCGAAAACGTATAGATCGGTTGTATAAATACTTAATTCACAGAGTGGTTTGCAAGAGCATTCTTTTTCAATATTTGTTTGTAAGTGGATTTTAGCGTAAAGATCTACGGTGTTTTTGGCCGATGCTGAAGTATTGCAAAACGTAGTTTTATTCTTTACAGAAAACGGCATGCTATGGATAAAAAATTTATAATGAAAAAAAATCTTAAAACAGCAAATAAACATGAATTTGGCCATTTATAGACCCAAAATAACTCATTTATAATAAAAATATAGATTCATATTAGGTATATATTAAAGGGGTCGTATACGTTACGCCCGCTTACGTAAGGCCCTACCATTAATAATTAATTAATTAATTTTTATTTTTTTTGGCTGCGCAATTTTTTGTGAATAATGCAGCGTGCCAAATGAGGCGAAATAAAAATGGCAATTTCATAACTTTCGCTAACTGTTAAAACATGGAAGGCCATTTGCAGTATTGCAAATGTCGAGTTGATTCGTCAGGGCAGTCTTGAATTCGGAAATTGTCTTAGGAATTTGTGGTAGGTTTTTCTGTCTAGCACGTTGCATAGCAGCTTGCATTGCTGGAAAACCGACTTCGGCAAAAACGTCAGGCGCAACTTCGCGACAACAAGCGTCGAAACCTTTTCGGTAATCTTTTCTGGAGTCTGACGCTTGAACTTTGCATTTTCAATTGTCTTGCTTCGACATCCAAATAACTTTTTGGATGGTTGTGGACATGAGTTTTAACAAATGGCTCTTTGTTTGTTACATTTCCTTACCTTTGCAAGTAAAGAGGCCGTGAAACGTTCGGCGCGTGTTATGCACGGCGGCCTTAATGCACGGCGGTCATAAAGTTTGGCGGGCGTAACGGACCGTACCCGATTAAAGATTATTTGTAAAATTGGTGCATATTTCCCTTATTTTACCTTTTTTAAAGTGATAGTGTCACGAAAATTTTTTTTCCCAATTTCATGTTTAAAAATTGTAGCCGGAAAATAAAAATTTAAACAGGTTTGAGTAGTTAGGAGTGTTAGACTAATTTGTCTTGCCCCTTGCTGCGTTTTCCTAATTCCAATTAACTCAAACCTTTAGGGAATAATTTTATGATTTTTTGAACATAATAGATTTATGCTTCTTATTCATAATTATTCACGTGAAATTATACAAACCTACAAATTTGCATTCTGTGCATTTTATTAAGCAGACATAACTTTTTGCAACGATAATGTTCGGTTTCGTTCTGAATACACGGTCTTTGAATCGTATTTAGATATTTAACCTAGAATATTCATAAATTTAATTCAAAAATATAAATATTTATTGATTCAATTACTTACTTTTTTCAGTTTTAACATGTAATAATTATTGTGTAAAGATGCAGCTGG
>JAQFZP010001985.1:0-15833 GCA_034695745.1 Geophilus truncorum
AGATCCTGGAGAAATGGAGAGGGGCGAAATTTTTCTCGTATGTCCCCGGGTGCCGCAAGGTCTCGTTACGCCACTGCCCCTGGGATCCAGCCGCAGCACTTGCCCTCCGAAGTAAATCAATGGCTCATAATCTAAAGCGCTCTTAAGAATTTGAAATATGTTCACAATAGTGTGCTTGTCATCTAGTTACAAAGCCCGAGCGCATTATACCTGAGTGGTATTGATATTATTTGGTCCACTTTAAAGCTGCAGTGTATCAACACATAAATTTTACATTCAGCTTCAACAGGACAAAGACGTTTAATCAATACCGTGCTCTACAGAACTTGTTCTTTCTTGTTGTTTTTTTCTCTGTTTAACCAACCGTGGACATGAATAATAAACAACCACACTTGACGTGCAGTATTTTATCACATTACTTGTCAAAATTGTAATTTTGTATTTACATCTGTTTTGTATACAGTGACGTCTGAATGAATTAAATTCATTCAATTGCACTTTACTACCGGTATAAACAATTGCACTTTACTATAAACCAATTAATAAGATTATGCCATTACATCAATTCAATTTTGTAATGCAGCTACTGACTAAATTGATTTATCAGTTGAAATTTAAGGCGGAATTAGTCATTCAGAGTTAAATACTCATAGGTTGATCTAATCCTAACTGAAGTACTATTAAGAGCTTATCATTTTATCTAACCATCAATCACTGAGAAATAACTTAATTCTTAAGTTAATGTCGCATTAAAATTGATATTTCCAGGCAGTGTCAGACACAATGTTAGCGGAGTTGAAAAAGAGCTTTATGGACGCTTACGACGACAACAGAGATGGCAAAATTGAGATTAGAGAAGTACGGAACACGTCCGCAACAATCACGTGCTGCAACGCAATTTACACGAACATTTCTTTTTATTGCAGCTGGCACAGTTACTACCGATGGAGGAAAATTTTTTATTGCTCTTTAGGTTTGATAATCCTCTAGATTCCAGTGTAGAATTTATGAAGGTAATTTTCTTTTAAAGTTAAAGTAAAATGTTTGTTTATTTCCGTTCAATTATCCACTGACCCGATGTCAAAACAATTGTACTGTATTTCGCTTCGAGTAAAATCACACATTGCATTAATAACGAGATGTTGATTCAAACGTGAAAGAAACTTAGTAGTTTTGAGGGTTAATTAAGCAGCTACATAGAATCAATATTGTCATAACTAGATACCGTATAATTAAGTTTGATAACTCAATGTTATTACTGTTTCTGATAAAGTACGATATTAATTTTGAGGATTATGTGATAAAAATGATTTATCAAAAGCAGTCATGAGGAATTTCACAGAATTCAGCCATGCGTTCTTAGCAGTCTTAACTCTGAATATCTGAGTAGTCGATACATTCGCTAATATATTCTAAACCGAAAAACCGAAAATGTCGTGTATAAAGGTTTAATAAAGTTATTAATGCAGGAATTAGATGTTGAACCAAATGGCAGTTCTGTTTGTACTTCAGATTGAAATTTATATAATGTACTTTAAACGTACATATGGACTAGTCGATAAAATTTAAAATAAGAATAGATTATTTACACATTATTTTCCCTGATTTTTACACAAAAAATCCCTGAATTTACCATTTCCTGACTTTCCCACTATTTAATTCTTTTTTTTTCACACTATTTTTAACCTACATCAAAAAAATAAAAATAAAAAAAATTCGTCGTTTTTACCATAGATAAAATGCTACGAATGTCAAGAACGTTCAAAATTCATGATTTTATTGATTTTACAATGCAAATCATACTTCGTAATTTGTAGCGTTTTACTTTTGGCAAGAGCCACAAAATTTAGATTTTTAAAACAATCTGTACTTCAAAACCTATTTCCAATTTCGTTCGTTTTAATACCAACCAATCGGTAATTCTTTTAGGTTATGTGTACATTGCTCGGTCATAAAAACTATCGCAAACATCGGAAACATAACCTTATATATCAGTTTGTAATTAGCTGAAAAAATGTAATGAATAATAAGAAAAGTAATAATTTTAAAGTGTGGAATTCTGTTTAAATAGTGTAATAAAATTATTAAGTATTGGGAAAGTCAGGAAGTAATAAATTCGGGTATTTTTTAATGTAAAAATAATGTGTTAATAAATGGAACCCATTTAAAATCAGTTAACTTTGTTTCGGTAAACTCATTCTAAAGTAGTACTTGAAATAAAACCATATGATGCGTAATATCCGCAGTACTACTTTGTCTTTTGAATTATTCATAGCTCGTAAACATTACTCCTGTACAGTATTTTCTATCAATTTTTCAGATTTGGAGAGTGTATGACAGAGACACTAGTGGTTACATTGAAGCAGACGAACTAAAGGTAAAGAAGTATAAAGCTGAACTGAACTTCAAGTTTTAAAAATTGAACAAGTCTTTCATGTTTTTTTTTAAAGAATTTCTTGAATGACCTATTGAAAGAGGCAAACAAAGAAACAGAAGTATCAGAGGACAAGCTGATCGAATACACAGACAGCTTGGTAAGAAAAGTGTCAACTTTCTCGTGAAAGTAGAGTAAACGTAATTAATTACAGCTAACAATTTTTGACTCGAACAAAGATGGGAGATTACAATTGAGCGAGATGGCCAAGTAATATTTTTCTTTTTTTTTTTTTTTTGGAATTTTTTTTTCCAGTAACTTTTGTTTTGGTTTGCAGACTTTTGCCAGTAAAAGAGAACTTTTTGTGCAGATCAATATTTAAGGTTAGTTATTATAAATTTATTAATAAATTGACTGACCTTTTATAATAATTGATGATTTTCTTTGCAGGGTGCTAGCAAATTAACCAAGAATGACATTGAACGAGTCTTTGCACTTTACGACCGCGTAAGCTGCTTTTGAAATTACAAAAAAAAAAAAAAAAATTAATTTATTACTTTCACATTTAAAATGCTAAGGATAAAAACGGAACAATTGAAAACGAGGAACTAACTGGTTTCCTCAAGGATTTGCTGGAACTAGTGAAAAAGGCATGTACTAGTAGACCAATCATTCCTTTCTGCGAAAACCACCATCATATATTAAATATCATTTCATTTTATTGCAGGATTACGATGCAGACGATTTGGTTGATTTCCACGACACCATAATGCGAGGCTGTGACACAAACCACGACGGAAAAATTAATAAAGCCGAACTTACTATGATTTTATTGGCTCTTGGACAACAAGAGCGTCCAGAAGATGCAGAATAAGCATCTAAAATGGAGTCTTACATACGGACAAATGGTTGTGGTGCTATGTGCAACTATCAATGGCATTTTCCTGTTTTTTTTTTTTAACAAAAACCCACTCATTTATATCCGATATTTTGTTTTTATTTATCATAATTTTTACAATTAAACACAAAATTTCATTATCTTACCTTTTAACTTTTCACCTATCATACTACGTCATTTGATTTCACATTTATCCTGCACGTACACATACTGTATATCAAAACGTAGACCAAATAACTCGATTATTATACGTATATTAAATATTAGTACGATACTGTCATAAGTAAAATAACTATACTCCGGTAATTAAATCTATTTCATTTATGTTCTGCATTTAAATTTAATCGCCGACAATTTTGTATTGCTCTGGCGGTGAAATTCAACTTTTATATTCATTGTGCCACAAATGAACAAAACTCATGAATGTAATGCGTAATAAAAAAAAATATCATTAATTTTGATTCTTAATTCTTATTTGACACCTACTTTCTAAGCTATTTGCCTCAAGTCCTGGCCTAAAAAGTACAAAGTTCTGGTCAAGTCCCATTTGCTTCTCACAGGGGTAAGTGAAGCGGTATTTCCTGATCCTCTTTAATGGGTGTGATATTGCTAGCCACAGGTTGCAGGTAGATCCAGGTGAAACTTTATTATGGTATGTTTGGAGTGTTATTTACTTGGATGTTAGAATAAGCAGTTTTAATGTTACTTTTTCAGGCACTGTACTTTAAGGAACAGGATATAGATGGTGAGTTTGAAATTGTTGTGTAAATCAAAAACAAACAAAGAAGATATGCATCAGAGATTTCAGAAATGTTTAAAATTTTAGTTCTGAGTTTAATATTTCTATATTACACACACTTGATGTATTGTATTTAATTTTTTAACTGTTTTTTTATTTTTTTTATTTTAGAGTTTAAGGATTGTTTCTACCTTTACGCTCGAAATGGACAAATTAGAACGGTGGATGAACTAAAAACAATTTTACGTTCACTTGGATTCAGTCCGACTATAACTGAATTGAATAAGTATTTTAAAGATAAAAGTAAGGTATTTTTTTTTTACATTTATTTATATAAATTAATTTTAAGAATATTTTTTTTTTAGATGGAAAATTGTCATTTGCTGATTTCTTGGACATTATGCACAAGCATACAAGAACAGAGAATATTCCGAAGGAAATTTTAGATGCTTTTCGAGCGTATGACTCTTCTGGGAGAGGAATTATCTCGGCCCGAGAACTTAAACGCATTCTTTCCACGTGGGGAGAGAAAATGACTTCCAGAGAAGGTTAATTATTTTTTCTCCTTTCAGTTTACACATGATAAATTTTCCTATCTTTCCCTACAAAATGAACACGTATATTCATGTGATATAAATATATTTTTAAATATTTGTAAATGTTTTTTTGTGTACAGTAATCATAACATGACACTGACACTCAAAAAACAAATATTGAAAATTTGTCTTTTTTATATTATACTAAAATGCATTTTTTTCTTTGTAGTTGATCAAATATTTCGAGAAGCAAATATCAGTCCACACGGCTCAATTCGGTTTGAAGATTTTGTTCGTATAGTGACTGCACCAATTCCAGATTACTACTAACAGAAGTAAATAAACTAACCAGTTTAGTTTAGTTTGCTACTAAAATACAAACCAATCACAAATATTGAATGTGATTCCTACATCCTGCTATTTATCGAATATTACATTGAATCAAATTTAAGACCTTTCTTTTAGAATATCATTAAGATATTTAAAAACATTAAAACACACTGCACTGTATTTCGCTAATGTATCAATTTTTGAAAAATTTTCTCATTTTTTTTAGTACCGGTATCACATTTAATGCAACTAATTAGTAATTACCGTACGTTAAGCACATTTGAATAATGTCCAAATTAACTTGTGTTGATAATTAAAAAATTGTAAAGGTCTCAAGACATGATTAATGCAAAATTAATACAACTGTGATCTTAAAAATAAATTTTGTGCAGAAATTTAACACAAAATAAATGTTTGTAATTTTTTTTAATAATTAAAACTCATTTACCTTCATTCGACTGTTTCAACTTTACTCACAAATATTCACAAATTTAATACCATGTTCATTAAGTTTTAAATTATGCTAATGTATTTTTTATGAAGCAAAAGCAAACTTAGGATAGATTTACCTGCTCGTGCAAATCGCCTGTGTCCCGAGCTCAATATCTAGTTTTTAAAGTCGCCACCAGATGGCAAACCATTCAAAACAGATAATTCAGTTTCGTCTGCTATTTAGGTTTTTTTAATTTCCTCACGACGCAAGAAAATATATCAATGAACTGTACACATGACTAAGTAAATCACCAAGAAACCTCACTAAAAACTAATTTAAAAAAAATAATCGTAATTCTATTAAATATTCTCATTTTTGAAACTGTAAACACGGGCAGTTACCAAAACAAACATTTTTAATTCACCTACGTCACATCTCATCACATTTTTATAAATTGATCTCTTAATGCACCGCACACAACGTCGATCAATATCTCAACAGATTAAAAAAAATCTTAGTTTTAATTCTCGATCTTTGAATCGGGAATCATAAAAATTCATGAGCTAGGAGTGGATGAAAAGTGACGTTTTTATGCAAACTGGGTCATCGTCTCCTTTTTTTTCCTGTAGCCTCAAAGCAACCATAAACAATTTTCAGACGGGAAAATCCAAGTCCAAGTTCCAGGAGTTCCAGGAATACAAGTAATGACAGGAATTACGTATGCTTGCGGCATGATGTTTATTCACTCTCGAATTGCAGTATCACCGGATATACAACGCGGGGAAAAAAAATTTCACAGTTTGACTGAAATGTGAATAATTAATTGTGAAATAGAAGTGCAATCGATGACTACAACAACGAAACAAACATTTAAAAACACCCAGCTGTCCTTTGATCATTTTATAGCAACAAAATGACTGAAGTAGCAAATAGCAAATCACACAAAGGTAGGATAGGAAGATCATTAGCATTTTCCAAGTTTAATTATTATCACAAAATTTAAAAACTCATGTTGCCGATTATTATATTACACTTGCTCTATTTATGTAATTTCTCACGGTCGCAGTGCCAGATTCATAATACGGTAAAAATTACTCATCGCCACATGCAAAGTGAAACCTATAATTACTTTCCTCATAAAATATTTTAAAGAAGAGAATAAGATGAATTTTCTAACAGGAAGTTAGTTTAATTGTAAACACTGAGTGTTTTTATCTAAAATGACATCATTTTATGAATGGCCTGTGTTTAAAAGCGTCCTCCCAAGGCTGGGGGTGGGGGAGAAGTGGTGCGTTGCTATGAGACTGACATACGCACAACACTTACGTCCCAAACTGAGCACGCGTTTGGCTCGGCAGAAGTTTTTGCGTTTTCGTGTGCGTGAGGGAAGCCGCTATCTGTCACGTGGCATTAATCTGATTGTTTTTTAGCCGAAGAATGGTGTAAGTACTAAATTTAAGTGCTTTTAATTCAGAGTAGGTGGTTTGATTGAATTGAATTAAGTGAAAGGGTTATAAAGTAATTTATTTTCTGTTAATATTTGTTTACTGCATTGAAAGTTATGTGTGAAGTATGATATTAAAAAAAAAAAAAAAAAAAAAAAACGCCCTACAATTAAAAATGTCGTTTTCACAGCACTACACGTGATTGTATTATATTTTATAGAGAGCTCTACAATTTGGTTGTCTTGGAAACGAGGCCAAGTTTGTCTGTCAAGGTCTTTCGAAACTCATGAACCCAGCAGACAAATCCGCAGTTTCCGAGTCATAAACAAACGAAATGCAGCCATTAGTAAACAACATAAATCAATTATAAATGTTGTTTATTAATCGTTTTCCCTCTATTTGCGTCTTTACACGCACATTAATCGTAATTACCAATTAAATTAACTTTTTTTTCTTCTTTCTAATTTATTCCTTAACGCAGCATTGAATTGTGTAAGTTCAGCGTACAATGAGTAGTACAGGTACGGTTTACATCCTACATTTCCGTGTTATCGTTTTTAATTTTTTAATTTTTTTTTTTTAAATTTAAAAACTGCGACTATAAATTCTCACATTCTGTAATGCATTTGATTAGATAGATAGCCTCCACGCATTACATCATCATTTGTCCTATTAAACTAATCATGTTCGAGGCAAATTGGCTTCGAATCTGCCTTAATGCGCGAATAAAGGAAATTTCTTTGTGATTTCTTATATTGAACAAGTCGTAAGAGCGTCGCTAGAATTCAGGCAAAGTTCATTCAAGTCAATTAGAAGAATGAAAATTGATCACAATCATGTCCATTAAGTCATTGTGCGAATTCGGGGTGAGCACTCAAATGCAAACAGAGCCCAATCTTTAAAAAAAGGAATCGTGTTCTGTGTTTTATGCGCATCAGTTTTCTGGCGGACCATTAGGAGTACTTTTCACTGAGCACACAGTTTTAGATTTTCTTCTAGTGATAAAATGGGGAAAAAACCTAACGAGGATAAAAAGCGTAAGTAAATTCTGTGTCAGACTCGTGATTACACTTCAATAGATCCCAATTTGTTTACATTTCCACTGAAACGTTGTTTTCAACTTTTTTTTCTAAACGAGAAAATTTATAGATCAAAGGGAATAGAGTACTTTAATTGTAGACTACTTACTAATTTTATAAGATAAAATACTGTTTACACTACTCGTCACACTAGCTAATTGAAAGATAAGAAATATTTCTTTACTTTGTACATTTTGTAATCTTTAAGTAGAGCAATAGAAGCATCTGTAATAATGCACGGCGAAGTTACTCTTGGTATGTAATTCCGTAATAATAACGGAAATTTAATTTGTACTAAATGTTTGTATTATGTAATCACATTATGTCCTATTTGATTAGCCAAGCCAAATATTTTCTTTAATTTATTTCAAGGGTAAAAGAAGCAACGAACATTTTAAGGTTTATACATTATCTACTCGAGTCGTAGAGTTTAAATTGAGTTTCATGATAAATTTGCTCAATTTGTCGAAAAATCTCTTGGAAATTAGTGAAAGTGTGGATTAACTTAACGACTCTTTATGTCGGAAAGTTTAATTATCTCGGGGATGTAATCAGTCAGTTACAGGGGCAATACATTGCAACAATATATTGCAGTTAGATTACCTAAGGATAAGTTTTTTAAATTTGTGATTCAAAATGATGTGATTTGAATAAAAATATAACAAAACTACATTCCACTTTTTACATTTGTTTTATAGGCAAACTTTATAGAAAGATTATTCCAGCTAAAGATGAACACCCCATCGACAATGAGAAAGAAACAGAAGATAAAAAGCAGGAAGAAGAGGAAGCTGAAGCTGAAGCCAAGTTCGTTTCCGTATTTTATTTTAATATACAATATATCATATAATTTTATTGCTTTTTAACTACAGGAAAAAGAAGAATGATCCACCCCCTGTTTCATTCCATAAATTGGTAAGAAATACAAAATCTTAACAAATTCTAGTACAAGCCACTTGTGCTATGTTACCAGCTGATAAAAAAAAATTATTGCGCAAGATTCGTTATTTAATTAACATTGGGCACATGAGTTAATTTCGTTATCTTTAATTTATTGTAGTTTCAATTTGCCACTGGTTTTGAGAATTTCCTAGTAGTTGTTGGATGTTTAATGGCTATTGTGTCTGGACTTGGAATGCCGGTTCTTGTCATACTCTTTGGCAACGTAACAAATTCATTTGTCATAAATGCTGTGAAGGCTCAGCTTGAACATCTAAATAATACGAAAAGTATAAACGGAAATGCAACTATTCCTCAATTAAATGTAACATCATTCAACACTACTGAAAATTCCACTTCCGCTCTTCTTTCATCGCAGTCGTCGCCCATTGACGAATAGTAAGACATCTTTCTATAAAATGATTTTTCTTAACAATTTCTATTTTTAATTTTTTTTTTTTTTAAGCGCGGGGCACATAAATCCAAAACACCAAAATATGGATTTTTTAGAAGAAATAGAGACCTTTGGTGTCAATACAGTTATATTAGGTATAGTTCAGTTAATAGCTAGCTATTTTATGATTGTATGTCTGAACACTGCTGCGGAGCGGCAGATATTCCGCATACGGGTTTTATTTTTGAAATCAGTTTTACGCCAAGAAATTGCTTGGTACGACGATCAACCGATTGGAGAATTCTCGAGCCGATCTATTGCGTAAGAAAGTATTACTAGTAATCACGTGATCAAGCGAAAACTATTTTTGTACAATACTTGAAAATCTTATTTTTGTCATTCACATAGCAATATTTAAAAAGTTTTGATCTTTCTTGTTAGTACAAGAGATAAAAATGTTTTTCGCAAGACACTCGTTACATAACTCAATTTTTTACTGATTTTACTACCGTATATTACTAAATAGTGACTTGAACAAACTTCAAGATGGAATAGGGGAGAAATTGGGAATGTTTGTATTTTTTATGACCAATTTCGTTGCCGACATGATCATTGCCTTTGTATACGGCTGGAAACTTACTTTGGTTATTTTATCCGCTATGCCCTTATTAACTATTGCAACAGCTGCCTTTATGAAAGTAAGAACAGATTAAAATGACCAAACTGCATTATGGTATAGTTATTGTTGTCATTTACTTTCAGATTCAAAGTTCGATGACCAACGACGAGTTGAAAGCGTACTCTAAAGCTGGAAGTGTAGCAGAAGAAGTCTTTCAGTCAGTTAAAACTGTTTTTGCCTTTAATGGCGAAGAAAAGGAAACAGAGCGGTAAGATAAATGTTATTGTGGCTTTTTAACATTACTAGGAGATAACTTGAGTTGCACCATAATTACATTTTATTACTATTTGTGGTTTGAAAATCGATAATGAGTAGGCTAGTAATGTTTCTAGTCATAAATCACCGACAATAGAATTCGTCCTTGACCGTATAATGCCAAAATCAATATTGTGACTATTGAAAACAGCTGTACCGTACACAATTTAGTTAAAAGTTAAAAAAAGTTAAAAGTGTTTGACTGATTACTTGGTGCATAGG
Organism: Geophilus truncorum; assembly: GCA_034695745.1. Lineage (NCBI taxonomy): Eukaryota > Metazoa > Arthropoda > Chilopoda > Geophilomorpha > Geophilidae > Geophilus > Geophilus truncorum. Next base: position 10,324 of record JAQFZP010001985.1, read on the forward strand.
GATGTAATTAGTGACAAAATGGAAACAATTAAATGTCATAGTATTGTGATAGAAGATCTAGTTAGTTAATTCTTGTTACAGTACAAAATTTACAACATCAATTTCAAACTTGTAATTTATAACCATAGTAGTTTGATTACATCCTAAATGTTATTTTTATCACCACATTATTTTTATGATTAGATTTAATCACTTATTTTAATGTTTTTACCGTCTAGATTTGACAAAAATCTAATCTTCGCTTCGAAAGCAGCCATCAAACGCGGTTTGGTGACGGGATTAGGTACCGGCGTCACGTGGCTTATTACTTACGGTAGTTTTTCTTTGGCTTTTTGGTATGGAGTCAAATTATTTTTCGACAGTCGTCGAGACAAATCCTACGATTACGAAGCCAGTACAATTATAATTGTAAGTCTTTCACCTTTCTATATAGCCAAATTACCATTTATTCAAAATCGCAAACAGGTTTTCTTTTCTGCACTTATGGGTGCAATGATGATTGGGCAAGGAACCCCATTCATGGAAGCCATTAACATTGCTCGTGTAGGCGCTGCTACAGTTTTTAAAGTCATTCACAGGGTAAGTTAAGAAGTACATCACTTATGTTGTAATTTAAGATATTTGGTTCTATTACAGGTGCCTCTCATCGACAGTAGTTCCATCCAGGGAGACAGACCACCATGCCTTATTGGAGATATCCATTTTAAAGATGTTCATTTTAACTACCCCAGCAGAGCAGATGTAAAAATTTTAACCGGTTTGGATTTCAAAATAGGCAGCGGTCAAACCGTTGCACTGGTCGGAAAAAGTGGATGTGGGAAAAGTACGTTAATTCAGCTAATACAACGAATGTACGACGTGGACGAAGGCTCTGTAAGTATCCACATTTAAAATTGAAATTTTACAGACGTTCGAGTGCAATCGTTTAATGTTTTTACTATAAAGGTTAGAATCGATGGGAAAGATGTGAGAAGATTTAATGTTAAATGGCTGAGAGAAAGAATCGGGATTGTAGGACAAGAACCAGTGCTCTTCGGATTATCTATATCTGAGAATATTCGGCTTGGCTGTGATGGAGTCACTCAAGAACAAATAGAACAAGCGGCAAAAGCAGCTAATGCTCATGATTTTGTAATCAAACTTCCAAAGGTAAAATATATTAGAATGAAATTATCAAAGAGATCCACCTTCACAAAAAACAATTTACTCGGCATGATATTCAGTTCTAAATCTTCTTTGCACTGTTGTTGCACTCTTAGTTTCAATAAACCATAACACAGCCTTTTCCTATGGAGTAGCTATTTTCTTAGTTTTTTAACTGTAGTGCCGAATCAACAAATTGCAGCGCCCTCTATTTTTGGGAAAAAAAACTTTTTGAGTTACTTATTATAGTTCTAAAATAGCAATACTGCATCATTATTACTTTTTTTATTATTAATTTTTAGTTTTGTCACCTTCTTTTTGGAACACCCTGTATATTAGATGAATTATTAACCAGATTTTCTTAACCTTCGAAATGGGTTTTCTCTATTCCTTAAAGCCAAATGACCCATGTTCTACAAACTAATAAACATTGATTTTGTAATTACAGAAATACGATACTTTGGTTGGTGATAGAGGGTCACAATTGAGTGGTGGACAGAAACAACGAATTGCAATTGCTCGTGCAATTGTGAAAAACCCACGAATCCTGCTTCTCGACGAAGCAACATCTGCTTTAGACACTGAGAGCGAAGGAATGGTACAAGCAGCTTTGGACAAAGTAAGCAACTTGATTTACAGCGCTCGTAAATTCTAAAACATTTTGCAAAAACAGGCACGGAAAGGGAGAACGACTTTAATCGTTGCTCATCGCTTAACAACCGTGCGGAATGCTGATGTTATTTGTGTCATAAACGATGGGCAAGTAGCCGAAAGTGGGAACCACGATGATCTAATGAATCTTCGAGGATTGTATTACGAATTAGTTCAAACGCAACAAGTAAGTTTGAAATCACACATAAATATCGGTACCGGTAAAGTATAAAATATAATTTTGTTATTTAGCAATCAGGAGAAGACCAAGCTGAAGACGAAGGTATTTTATATAGTCCCTAGAAAATTTGCGAAAATTTCTTATTTTGTGAATAATTATTTCAGATGAAGAAATAGGGGAAATCAATGAAAAAGGCGACCGGAAGATGTCGTATCCTAGACGAGCGACTGTAACCAGTATTGGCAGTGGTTCACTTATGGGCAGAAGTATGTCTATTGAAGGAGCACCTGAAATTGATGACGTATGACTCAATTTACCAAAATATTTTTTGGTATTCAAAAATTATTTTCTTTAATTTTTCAGGATAAAGATACGCCTAGACCGAGTCTTCTTCGAATTATACAACTCAATTCACCAGAATGGCCGTATATTTTACTGGGATGTATAGGTGCCATCGGATTTGGCTGCACTACGCCTGTTTATGCTTTACTGTTTGGTGATATTATGGGGGTGAGTTGCGAGTTTCCCCCTATGAAACTTATTTTTTATTTTATTTTTTTTTTATGTTTTAGGTTTTAGGCATTATAGATGAAACTGAAGCTCGAAAAGAGTCGGAATTCTATGCAATTATTTTTGTTGTTCTTGGATTGTGGGCTGGAGTTTCAATTTGTTTACAGGTATAAAATTTATTCGAATTATTATTAACATTTGTGTTGATTTATTCGTCTCTTGATAGATGTACACGTTTGCTGTGGCAGGGGACAGACTGACAGCAAGATTGCGAAAAATGACTTTTCAGTCATATTTAAGACAAGTATGTTTGTATTGAATTAAATGATTAATTCTTACATTTGTTTTTGCTTTTTCTACAGGAGAGTGGGTGGTTCGACTTGCCTGTAAACAGTACGGGTGCTTTATGCACGAGACTTGCAGTTGATGCTTCCAATGTGCAAGGGGTAAGTTAATTTTTCAGGAAGAAATATGTTAACTTATTTAACATTTTGTTTCATTTAGGCGACTGGTTCTAGAATTGGCATTCTTCTGCAGTCTTTTTCGACTATAATAATAGCCTTAGTTTTCGCGCTAGTTCTTGTGTGGAAACAAGCTTTAGTCACGGCAGTATTTATGCCATTTGTACTAGTAGCTACGTACTATCAAGGAAAATTCATGATGGGACAGAATGAAGAGGAAATCAAAGCGCAAGAATCGTGTGGAAAAGTACGAGGAAGATGATCTGGATTTACGTCCCCGTGTGATCAACCTTACTTTTTCTTTTAGATTGCAAGTGAAGCAATTACCAACATCAGGACTGTTGCATCTTTGTCGCGCGAAGACAAATTTAAAGAAATGTACAGCGAAGGACTTACCCTGTCTCGTCTGTAAGCCTATCACTTGAAATTTCCTTTTTACACATCGTAAAAATAATTATTTTAAAATTTCTCAGAAATTATTGGAAGGTGATTCAGATACGAGGAGTTATTTTTGGAATATCACAAAGTCTACCGTGTGTTTCGTATGCAGCAAGCATGTGGTATGGGGGTTATTTAATTAGACAAGAAGGAGTGGAATATAAAAATGTATTCAAGTGAGTTTATAACTACAACATGCACAGAAAAACCAAATTAATTTTTTTTTTTTTTTTTTTAATTTATCATTAGAATTGCTGAACTCCTTATTTTTGGAATGATGATGATTGGTCAGTCGGTAGCCATGGCTCCTAACTACAACAAAGGTCTCTTATCGGCAGGGAGGATATTCAAAATATTAGATCGCAAGCCTTTAATAACCAAAAGGAATGGGGGAGCGAAGGTGCGGAGTACTAAAACACGGAAAATTGTGTAATATACTTTAAACCACTCTAACTTTTAATAGGGGAATTTAGCAGACGCGTCGGTCGAATTCGAAAACATCAAATTCGCTTACCCAACGAGAACTCAAGCTCAAATATTGAGAGGTTTGAATCTCAAGGTCGAAAACGGCGTTACCCTCGCTCTAGTCGGCAACAGTGGGTGTGGGAAAAGTACTTGCGTTCAACTGCTCGAGCGGTTTTATGATCCAGCCGATGGCATAGTGGTAAAATTTTATATTTCTTTAAAGACCGACGGCACCAGTCAAAGTCAAAAATAAACTTTTTATTGTCAAATTAACTTCAATCGAAGTTTCATTTCGGCTAACTTTTACTGGTGCAATCGGGTCTTGTGGTTGCTTAATTAAGTTTTTAACGCAATATTTAACATCCTCAGCGTTTAGGTGGTCGTAATATCAACGAATTGGACTTGGAGTGGTTAAGAGATCAAATGGGTTTGGTTTCTCAAGAACCCGTTCTTTTCGACTGCAGTATAATGGACAACATCGCTTATGGTTGTAATAACAGAAAAGTGCACATTGACGAAGTAATTCAAGCTGCTAAACAAGCCAACATCCATAATTTTATTGCAACTTTGCCTCAGGTTCGGTCTAAAACATATTTGTCAAGTTTTCTCATTTGCTTACACTACTCTGGCTTCATTAATTAGGGATATAATACGTCAGTTGGAAGCAAAGGTACTCAGCTAAGTGGTGGGCAGAAGCAGAGAATAGCAATTGCAAGAGCTCTTATAAGAAACCCTAAAATTCTTCTGTTGGACGAAGCAACGTCCGCTTTAGATTCTGAGAGCGAGAAAGTAAGTTAATATTTGGGCATAATTCACTAACATTTACGTAATTTAAGCTAGCAAGAACTATACCAAATAATCAACACGTTATTACAATTAAATAATCATGTTACCAAGTTGTTAAATTGTTTTAACTATGGCTTCGAGTTAATTGGATATAAAGCTAGCGTTGAATTCAATGAGGTTCTGGTAAAACTTGGGGCTCAACTTTCGTTGTTCAAGTAGAGTCTCTTTGTGAGAGATGCTAGCACCAAAGTCTGGTAACCAGACTTTTTTCATAATCAGAACTGAATGCCTTACTCATTCTAAAAATGCTTTGAGTTACTTAAAATCATTAGTGAATTGAGCCCATTGGTCACTTTTTTAAAGAATTTTATTCACATTTTTATTTCTTTTCTCCAGCTTGTTCAAGAAGCATTGGACAAAGCCGCAAAGAACAGGACCACTATAATCATAGCTCACAGACTGTCCACAGTCCAAAATGCAGATTGCATTGTTGTAATTCACCAAGGTCAAGTAGTCGAATGTGGCACTCACCAAGAATTGATAGATAAAAAAGGATATTATTTTAAACTGTACTCCAAAAATTACAACAAGTAGTAAAAAAGAAAAAAAAACAATCACGTTTTTGTTTCAAAATTCCACTAATGTAAAATAATCAATATCTATATACCGGTATACTTGTATTCTAGCAAGACATTTGTTTAATCACGAGATGTATCATTTTTTTTCCATTTTATTTTATTGGCATGGTCAGAGTATCTTAAGTTAATTAATGTTGAGTAAAAGTACAACTGTCATTAATAACAAGAAGTTCTCGAGGTGTAGTAACTGCCCAAAGCTTTCTTCATTTTCTTCATGGCCTTTAATAGATGTATTTT
>JAQFZP010001986.1:0-15827 GCA_034695745.1 Geophilus truncorum
AATGAGTAAAAATGCATTTATTTACATGATTTTTCTTTGTATTAAAATTCTTCAGAATGAGTTGTATATAAATTTAAGATCTCTAACAAAGCAACCAAAAAAATGACGTCACCAATCACTTGCAATACCGCAGTCTTGGAGCTCGTTGTTATATTTCAAAATTTAGGTAATTTTCAAGTTTCATTAATTACTTTTACCGAAGAAAATATATATATAAAAAAATAAGGATTTTTCAATAAAAAAATAAATAAAAAGAAATCAAAAAATAAATTTAAAAAATCATTTTTTTTTATTCACTGCGATATCAACAATATCTACATGACTTGCACCTTAGATAGAATCAAGTGCCATATTTAACACTTGTCATATCGACTCAGCATTCACTATGTCCAGTTCTCCCATCATTGAAACCAGCCGCTTTGATTATTCTCTGATTAACGATGGTGAAGGCACTTCTGATACGACTGAAATTACTGTTTCCGGTTCTCCCATCATTGGACGAAGCTGCTTTAATTATTTTCCGATTAACGATCGTGAAGGCACTTCTAACACGTGTGAAGTTACTGTTTCCGGTTCTCCCATATTTACAAGCAGCCACTTGAATTATTCTATGATCAACGACGGTGAAGCCACTGCTAGCACCCATGAATTCACCGTTTTCGGGTCTCCCATCATTCGACGCAGATGCTTGGATCGTCCTTTGATTAACGATGGCGAAGCCACTTCCAACACGCATGAAGTCGCAGTCTCCGGTTTTCCCACACTCCGACCCACTAGTATGAGACGTTTTCGCCTGACGAGCGACGGAGAATCCACTTGCTCCACCGACGACCAAGCCGATGACGCGAGCGACAACGACATTTTTGGGCACATCGATGAGGACGACATGTGGGGAACGGATAACGACGACGAAGTCGTACGAGATGGTGGCGATCACGTTGAAGCGCGTTCTAATGCACGTCGGGAGAGAAGCTACCTCGATGACGCAACTGATTAGAATGATGAAGAGCACAAAAATGAAGAGTTGGGTGAAGAAGATCAATAAGGAGAAAATGATGTAGAACTAAATTGGTAGAATTGTATTGGAAATATTTTCAAAATGTTACATACCGGTACTTGTAGATGGAATGAATTTGTTTGAAGGAACTTGTTGTAATGTTTAAAATGTCATTTGATGTAATGTTTAATTTTTATGAGAAATTGAATTAAAGTGAGTTACAAAGCGTTTCTAGGATGTTACAATATGTAATATTTTGTTTTTAGTGCGTTCCTAAGCTTGAATTGCAATAAATGAATTCGAATCAGTAGGATTATGACGATGTAGTAACGTTTTAAGATTACGGTACTTTTGCTTAATTTTTTTTTTTTTTTTAAGTAAACCATTTACTTCTTGAGTACATCGAGTTCAAAGGTTTGAGGAAATCGGAAAACTCTTGCAACGTTATTGCTGATTATGATCTACTAGGTCAAATATTTGGAAAAGAGAGGTTCAATGTTGAGTGGGCCTCGTGAATTTTGAAAATTATAAAAAATTAATTGAAATTTTTGTACAAAGTCGACGCTGGTGAATGATTAATTCAATTCATCAATTCAAAGATACACCTTTATTCAAAAGTTAAAATTCCAGTTAATTAGGCTAAAAACCGAAACAATTCTGTGGAACGAGTCGTCAACATACATCTGACATCGAACTAGCTTCTTCTCTTCCAGTTTACAAGTACACAAATCCTAAATATTTTAAAAAACACAATAAAACAAGTATTAGACAACTCATTTCTTACACATCAGGATGTCTAGACTTCTATCGTCAAGAGTTCGGGGTTTCCTGGCGACTCCAGCATCGGCCATCGGGTCCACTTCCAATCTCTGTGACGGCTGCTTATGAAAATGAAGAAAGAAGTCTAACGAAAGAGAAAGCTGGGACAGTAATGAATATCAAGATATATTGATTTCTTTGGTGATATAGTTGACAAGATATACTGTAAACAGCAGTTACATAGACAAACAACTGACTGCCTCTATGTTGGATACATCTACTGACTGCTTCCGGTAGGTGCATCATTTCGGAAGACGACTGAGGTACTGGAGAAAACTAATTTTTAACATTCACAGCAATATTCGTCTTCGATCAACAATGCCAACAATATCTACATGACTTGTACCTTGGATAGAATCAACTGCCTGTTGCTGTATTTAACACTTCTCATCGACTCAGCATTCACTATGTCCGATTCTTCAATAGTCGAGCTCTATAATTCGAATCTTCCTCGCCCGATAAACGATGGTGAAGAAGCCACTGCTAACACCCCTGTATTCACTGCTTCCAGTTCTACCAACATTGGACGCTCCTGTTTGGATTATTCTCTGATTAACGATGGTGAAGTTGAAGCCTAACACGCCTGAATTTGCTGTTTTAGGTTTACCCACTAGTACGAGACGTTTTCGCCCGGCGAGCGACGAAGAATCCACTTGCTCCACCGTCGACCTAGCCGATGAGGAGAGCGAGAACGACATTTATGAGGACATCGGTGAGAGCGACATATCGGGAACGAATGACGAAGACGAAGTCGTACGAGATGGTGGAGATCACGTTGAAGAGAGTTCTAATGCACGTTTTCATAACGCGCGTCAAGAGAGAAGCGACCTGGATGATACAATTGATTTAGACGTAACCATTGACCTAGATAATACTATTGATCTAGCGTATAGTATTGATTTGGATCATATTATTGCAACAAATTTAAAAAATGCTACCATATCTTTCTAATACAATACATTTTAAATTCAGCTTTCAGCACTAGTAGCACTCTATCTTTCCGGTTAGAATAAACCATAAATTTATTTTAGAAAGATAGTATTTTTTCAACCAATAAAACAACAAAATGGAACAGTAAAAAAAAAAGTTAAAAGGAATAATAGATACAAGTTTTACATGAAAAAAATTCTTATACTTACATTACTTCGTACGCTGTACACTCTCGGAGAACTTTATGCGCCACATCCACATCAACATAAGTCCACCTTCCATCTTTGCAACTGACGCAGTGGCGTAACTACTGTATTGTGAGTGTGGGGTTGGGTAGTGTGGGTGCAGGCGTGGGTGTGAGATATGGTGTTGGGGTTGTTGGCTACCCTAGTAGGGCTACTTGGTAAGGCTATAAGCTTACAATTTGATCACTTTTTCGCATTGGGTGGGTTTGTTTGTTATTTGCACTAATGTAAATATTGTTTAAGCTGGTTTAAAACGATATTTATACACTTTTGGTAGTCATTTTTTTCAAGTTAAATCGAGAAAAATGAGAAATTTACACAAGATCACTTACTGCCCTAGATTTTACACATGTGCAAATAATAAACGAACCCACCTAGTGTTTGTCGGCCTGAGGGAGAACAAAGCCACGCTGTCGTCGCCAAACTGTTGTGTGCGTTGTTTTAACTAATTGATGTTAGATGTGAATCGTATGAAATGTTTCGACTTGCAGACAAACTAGGTGAGTTCGTTTATTATTTAAACTTGTGAAAAAAAAAGTTTTCTTGTGTAAACTTGTCAATTTTCTTGATCTAAATGAACAAATGTAACGACAAAAACGTGTAAATCTCAATTTAAACCGGTTTAATGTTTAAACACGATTTACACAAGTGCAAGTAATAAACGCACCTGAAAAAACATCTCGTTCGTAAACCGGGGACTGCCTGTAGTAGAATTTATCAAATTATTCCCTCATACTGTATTTTCTCAAATTACGCATAGATTGTAAATAGCATGAGTCTCACAAAGTCATTAAAAACATTCAAAATACGGTACACCTTTTTGATTACTACAGTTACATAAAGTGGATCTGAACAGTGTTTTAGCACTGTTTATAGCAGCAACAATGCTAAAATCAACTTTTAAAAACTTTTAAAAAAGATAAAAATGTGATAATATTCGGGAAAAAGTAATTTAGCAAATAAACCACGAGTGCATTATTTTGATAACATACAGTAGCTTTCTTTTTATGGTCAAAATCTACTTTCAAATAAAAATTGGATGAATCATATTTAAATCTGCAATAAGATACCAATACCATAACCACTAATTATCAATTACAGTGATCATTACATCTACATCAATGCAAAATTTGTTGAAATTTTCCCATATACTAGTATTGAGATATATTTTTAAATAAAACTGTCATAATATTGCTAATTTTGTGTAAATGACATAAGTTGTTGTTTTATGAATGGATTCAGCCACTGAGGCTATTATACAGTGGAAGGCAGGGCCAGGGGTATTAAAAACGCTTCGAATTAACAATAAACTTGGCCGTTCCACGCAAAATATTATGCAAAAAATGACTACTTTCATCCCATTCATTTTTCATGGCTCACAAATAGTTTTTGGAAACCATCAACTCCATAGAAACTCGCACGTCAGTGAGCTGCCATTTGTAATTTCACCTTTTAGCAATCACTTAGCGCAAAATGCGAAATGTCAAGCTAACTTTACCTGAAGTTACAATACCGTAGAACAAATTTTATGAAACAAATACCAGTGCGTTAGTTTTGCAGGGGCAGCATTTCATCTCAAAAAACGTTTGGTAAAAAAAAAATATATATATATATATTTATATAATACCTATTTGGAAGTTGGAAGTTGAATTTAAAAGCAATATGTGGCAGATAAACATTTATAAAACAAAAAATTGGAAATGCTCTTAACATTAAATCTTGAAAATCAAAAGCTAAAAATCAAAGACACAACCATCATAACAGAAAATCACACCATCGACCTTCGTCGTCCATCGCGACCTTCGGAACGAAGATCTCGACCACGATAAAGATAAAACCGGAAATGCCTACCAGACCAGCAGATAACCGCGCCATCTATTATGGCATTCCTCAAATACAAAAAAATATGGCAAGCCATCAAAATCAAAATAACGAAAATCAAATAAACTATACTTATAATTACATGCCACAACTCCAAAAACAGTTGTACCTCATCAAACCACAAATTAAATTCTAAATAATTTCAAACTTCACGAATAATACAACTATCACTTTCCTCTAAATCGCATTCTTCCACCCCCTGAACCCAAAAGACCAATTTATCACTCAGATAACTGGAAATCTAGAAATACAAAATGATATCACCTATCACCTTGAACAGCACCAAACAAACCCCGGACAAACTTCTCTGCATGGCCCAACTCAACATATGGAACGGCACAGAACAGAAAATGACGTCACGGCCCAGCACCAGCAGAGGGTTGGGTTACACGGGTTACACAGTTCAAATCAAACTCAAACAGAAAACCTCTCCCGACCCAACCTGACTGTTGAATCACCATTTCCGACAGTTATGTGACTTCTCCCCCACTTCCCTGTAACTTTCCAGCGAAAAATGGGCGAAAACACGGGACACCACAAACTCGTCCCGGGACCGGACGAGAAGGACGAGACCGAGAAGATATACCTCGAAAACGACAACTACTTGGAGAACTCGGGGACTGCGAAGAGGGAAAACGAGAAAGTGCACGAGAAACTGCGCCGTAAGTTGGCGTGTTTGGGCCTCACGTGGCGCGGACTCGCGTTGTTGTTATTTCTCTGTATTTTGCTACTTGTGTTCCTGATTGTGACCATCGTGCTCGGGGTCAAGTTGGCGTTATACCAGAAGCACTCGTCTAACATTTGCAAAACTGCCGGATGTCTGAGGACGAGTGCGAGCATCGTTGAGAAGATGGAGCAGTCCGTGGACCCCTGCGAAGACTTTTACGCCTTTTCTTGCGGCAGGTGGTTGGAAATGAAGGAGAACGAGTACGGGATTGCGTCTGCCGGTAGAGAGACTCGGATGGACCAGGTGCAGAGGGTTTATTACGAGAGGATAAGGAATTTACTCAACACGCTTCCGTATTCGGCCAATGTGTCGTCTGTGGAGTGGAAGATGAAGAATTTCTACGATTCTTGCATGAATACGGAGGGTATTAGGTCTGCGAACGCGCAGCCGCTTATGACTATTATTGATGGGTTGTATGGGTGGAATGTTTTGGGCAATTTCGTTGATAGTCACTGGAGTAATGATGAGATTCTGCGGAGGATGCACAAGGAGTACGGCGTTAATCCGTTTTTCAAGCCAACTGTGACGCTAAATGAGAAAAGTGCTAAAATAGAGGTGGGTGTGTCATTGGACAAATATATCGTACCGTATAAATTCACTGAAAATTTGCACAATTTAATGATAGAAGGTGGTTGGTTTCTAATTCAAAAATTGCGAAATTTTTCCGTTTTTGGGCTGAAAAACGCAAAAACTCATTCAAATTTTACATGAAAAGTTGAATTTACCAAAAAACTGTGCAGGTAAAAATTCAATGTTTTGATGCTACTTTCAGCGAGAATTTATTGTTTTGATGCTACTTTCAGTAAAAATTCAATTTTTTGATGCTAATTTCAGTGAAATTTTTATGTTTTTATGCAAATTTATATAAAAATTCAATGTTTTGCACATTTTTGTACAAATTCGGTGAATAGCCTTTAATTTTTGGTCAAATTCATGATTAACAACGAATATTTGCACGAAAACTTTCCTTTTGTCAAATTATTTTATGATCTGGATGACAAATGTATTTTGACACTGTACAAAATTGATCAGTGCAATTTGAATTGTTTAGATAAAGACGAGACCAATTTTTGTCCTTGATTCAGACTCTTAACTGGCACTTATCCACGCTATTCAATTCGACTCCAGTTCATGCTTTAATTCAACTTTTATTATTTTATTGCATTACCTTTAACTCTTAATTAATTGCAGATAATGCCGTCAGGGCTCGGACTTCCACATAAAAAATTCTACTTTAGAAACCGCTATGACAGGGTAAAAGAATTTTATTTCATATATAAAAAAAAAAAAAAAAAAAAAAAAAAAAAAAAAAAATATTAATTTATTAATTTATTTTACATTCAACAGGTTGTAAAAGCGTACAAAAGTCTCATGCACGACACGGCAGTTCTCCTCGGAGCCACGGGACCCAAAGCAAAATCCTTCTCGGAGGAAGTTTTCTTCTTTGAAGAAAGATTAGCTCGTGTAATGTCAAATTTTTGATGTTTTTGATAACAATTTTGATGTAAATTTCACGTTGCGTAACACTTTTACATTGCAGAAAAGTGGAAAAATTGACGAAATAATTTGACATTTGATGTTAAACCGTGTTTGAACCTTGAAAGTTTTTATTTTTTTTTTAGGTGTATCCAGATACAGATTACTACAGCCAATTACGGTATCCTCAAGAATTGATAACCGTTACTGAACTTAAAGCGTGGAGTCCTCAAGTACGAAGGAATTAATTACAAATAGAATTTCCTATATTTATTTATTTACAATATTTGTGTTTAATTTTAGGTCGATTGGCGTGAATTTCTAAATGCCGTGTTTCCAGAATACGCAATACCCGACACAACTATGATATACGCGAACAAAACATACTTAAAAGAAGTTTCTATATTGTTATCCAGTTCTCACTATCTGTTAGATTATATAATATATTTTAATGACAGGTTTTACTCATTTTTTGCTTCTGTTGACAGCGTTTTGAATAATTACATGATGTGGGTGTTGGTTCGGCAATACATACCGTATTTATCGAAGAACTTCCAGACAGTGCTGAACGATTACAACAATGCTGTGAATGGTAAAAAACTAAAAATTGAAAACTGACAATTGAAATGCGAAAATATAAATTTTACCTTCTTCAGGCGCCACCAGGGGTAAAAGTCGGTGGGAATTTTGCATTAAAGAAGTGGAGAAGTTATTTCCAATTGGTTCGGGGGCTTTATATGTTGATAATTTTGTTGCTAAGAGTGAAGTTGAAAAGGTAAATAAAATAAAAAATTTTAATTTTTAATTTTTTTTTTTTAATTTAATTTTTTAATTTTTTTTTTTGAAGGTGAAAAAGTATTTTAACGAGTTGAAAAACACGTTTATTTCAAGGATAAATCATTATCAATGGATGGACGTAGAGTCAAAGCAGAGAACAAAAAATTTGGTATTTTGAGAATGATTTTAAGATGTAACATAAATTGGAAGTAATTTAGGGTTCTCGGTAGGTTGATTCGAGCTTATTTTATGAAAAATTTCCGTCTGGAGTCAACAGTACAAAAATGGTGCAACATTATCTAAAAGTAAATAAGAATTTTTTTTTTAATTTTTAAAAATTTTTGAAATTGTTTAAAACTTTCAAATTCTAGCTCATTACTTTGAAAAGTGATTTCTTCTACAACATAATCAAAGGTGCTCTCTTCAAGAACAGTTTGGCAATGAAGTTATTGAAAAACCAGACAAATGTGGAATGGTAAGTTATAAAAGTTAACAAATTTCACTTTAAAAAGTTTTTTTTAACTTTTTTATATTTCAGGGACACATTGCATTATTATGAACAAAACGCACCATTTATCACACTGTCGAGGAAAAATTTAGGTAAAATTTTAATAATCTTTTTAAAAAAAAAAATTATTATTTTTATTTTCTATTTTTTTTCCAGTTGTACCACATTATCTAATACAAGATCCAGTATTCGATTCAGAGCAGTTTTCGTAATATTAAAACCTTTGTTTATCAAATAAAAATCTAAATTTTTAATTTATTTAAAAACAGAGCTCTGAATTTTGGTTCTCTTGGATGGCTGATGAGCCGGGCTGTAGTGCAAGGTTTCGAAAACGTGGATATATTCAACAAAACCTGGGGTAAACTGTAAATTAACTACATGTAAACACAATTTTAATTTATTCCTATTTTTTAAACCTAGAAACACCCTTTAAACCACGTTGGTGGAGTAATTACACGTGCGAACAGTACGAGCGAGAGCAAAGATGTGTTTTTAACGAATACTCAAAGAACAGCATCAGTATTGAAGTGATTACGAGAAATTAAATTTTAAATCAAAGTAAAAGTTTTAAAAAAATTAAATTATATTTTTAGGAAAATGGTGACGAAAGTGAGAAAATCATCTTTGATTCGGTCACGACTCAAGATGAAAACATGGCTGACATTGCTGGATTAACACTTGCATATAACGTAATTTAAAAGTAAAATTTAAACATTAAAAAATTAAAATATTTAACTTACAGAGCTTTTTAAGTTGGTCGTCAAAATATGAAGAGCAAAAATATTTACCGGCATTTCCAGATATAACTAATGAACAACTATTTTTCATTAGTTTCGGACAGGTAAATTGTAAAACAAAATTTTGTTATAAATTTATAAAAATTGATTTTCGTAGAGTTTATGCTCCGATTTAAAACCAGAGATGTTATCCAATGAGTTGGATGCAAGTAAATTTTCTCCAAATCCCATTAGGTATTAAATAAATAGAAAATTTTATGGGAAAAAAAATTAATTTTTTTTAAATTTTGATTCAATTTTTAGGGTTAATGGAGCTGTTTCACAAATGCTTGAATTTTCCTACGTTTTCAGCTGTTCGTCTTCATCTCGAATGAATCCGAATTCAAAATGCAAAACCTGGTGATTTTCACGGCTTAAACTTAATTTGCATAATTTTAATTTAAATCATTATGAGTTGATTGATTTTTTTAATTTAAGAACAAAATAGCATTATTCAGGGGACCATAGTGTACTATTTCTGGTTTGTTACCTATACTTTTGTAATATTTTTATACAAATATCGCTAATTGCAGTTTATATGAAATCTATTTTTTTGTACTTAGTGTTGTGGAGTAATTTGGAAAATAAATTAAGTTTTACAGAAAAGAAGTGGGATGAAAATACTGCACTAGATCTAGCAAGGTTGAGAAAAGATGAGTGTTATATCTACTCCTTGATGTTTTAAACTCAATGCGAAGAACTAAAATGAACCCGTATTTTAAAAATGAATGAAAAAGGTCAGCTTTTTTATTTCACTAGCAAAAAACAAGTAAGCAAGTGATTTACACACATTTTTGGGAATGCTTTCATTTGGGGAACTATAATGACAACCAACTTTTTATTGTTCAAATGCAGATATGTTGGAAGGCACTGCATGTCATTTTTTATCTTGTTATTTTGGAATATTTCAGTTCAGGATGAAGTCATGTTTCCAAAACTTAAAAATTATGCTATTAATTATTCTACATTTTTTTTCACTTATAGAAAGATTATTACATTAAACGACTAACACACAAGTTTACTACGCACAAACTACGACTGTTAATCCCCAAAAACATTTCTTCGTTAAATCCTACCGTAATCCCTTACTGAAAAACTTGATCATAAAATGTTAGCCACAAAATAATGAACTTTCGTGATCAAAAAGTACATTAAAATGATCAAATTTTTTCACTAAGGAAACTGCCGATTTTTCACTTTCATAACGATTATACATAATGTGATAGTGAGATGATACAACTTTTTACTCGTAAATGTCCAGCTCAAAAATGTAAACAATTCAAAAATATCCATTTTAAAATTTAAAAAAGAAAAATTATTAGAATTTAAAAAAAAAAAAAAAAAAAACACGAAGAGATTGGATTGATTTTCGCCCACGCCACGACACCCGAATTGCGTTGCTCACCGATCACCACAACCAAATTAAATTTCAATTTCAGGTTAACCAGGAAAAAAAAAAAAAATGTACACTTTTTATATTTTGTTATCAAAGCTGCAAACTCAGTAATTGTTTTTTGTTTTGTTTTGTTTTTTTTTAAAAATGGGAAAAAAATAGAAAAAAAAAAAAGGAGAAATGCAAAAGAAATTGTACACCTCGCACGAACGTAAAGTCTCATCGGTTCCATATTTTAGAATTTCAAAGTTCGGTTTTTGATTAATATGCAACTGATGCTTCTTTGTATTCAGATCCTTCAGTGACAAAAAAGTCTTCCAATTTCCATTGAAGGGTTTCGAACGTCGGCCTTTTCATGGCGTCCTTGTGCCAACATTCCAACATGATTTCGTACAATTCCTGGGGACAACCGGGCGGTGAGGGCATTCGGTACCCATGCTCCACTTGGTGAAGAACTTCAGCATTTGTCATACCTGGAATGCAAATAGAAATTTACTTTACCTGAAGTGCATCGAATTTTGGAGAAAATTCAACTCCTGACAAAATGGCTACCCCAAAGTCAATTTTTTGCGATATTTTTATAGAAATGAATGTTTGAATCTCCTTCTAAGTTGTTCGTAATCGATATTCACTAGAATTTCGTAAATATTTACCGATACCGATTTTTCGATTTTAATCAATATTTAATATTATTTATGAAAAATGAATAAATTACTTAAGCTCATCGATATTCATCTGATATTTACCGATTTTTAACAATTTTACCGATTTGTATCGATATTTGTTTACCTAAAATCACCCATTTTTCCTAACATCAGCAAACTTTCACCGATATCGATGAATATTACTTGAAAAATTAATGAATAACAGTACATACCGCATAAATATTAATTGCTACTGATGAAAGTGAAATGAGTAGTAAATACTACTTGAATATTGATGCGGTTATATAACTTACGGTTAATATCAATAAATATTTATCAAGTTGGAGTAAATATCAAACGGAAACAGCTTTAAATGCGATTCAAACATTTGCAATTTTACACCTATAAAAATATTTCAAAAAATTAAATTTTACTTCAATTGGATATCCGAATTGAGATATATCCTGCATTTAATCGGGAATCAACAAAATCAAAGATCAAATGTGGCGAATCAAACATTCAATTCAAATCACCGTTAAAATTTAAACTGAAATTTTTCAATCACCAAAACGAGAAATCCAATATTTTTATATCAAACAAAAACAAGCGACCGATAGATAAATTTCCATTTCATTACATCAACGCTTATCGCCATCTTACCGGGATAAGGTATTCGGCCGTAAGTGACCAACTCTGTCAATAAAATGCCAAACGACCACACGTCTGACTTGATGGAAAATTTGCTGTAATTGGCGGCCTCGGGAGCCGTCCACTTGATGGGGAAACGTGCGCCCACCCGCGCTTCGTATTCGTCCTCCTAAAAACAAAAACAAAAAAATCAAAAAAATTAATTTGCTCCAAATATTAGTTTCCCAAATCGCCACTTGCCTTTATGAGTCGCGCCAAACCAAAATCGGCAATTTTTACAACGTGGTTATCGCCGACCAAAACGTTGCGCGCGGCCAGGTCTCGATGTATGTAGTTCTGAGATTCCAGGTAGGCCATCCCAGACGCGATTTGAGCCGCCATGTCGATGAGTTGTGGCAGTTTTAGACTGCGGCCCTTGCCCTAGGTAAAAATCATAGATTTTAACCAAATGAACAAATAAATTTGCCATTTTCCGTTTTGCAGCGACGAAAAATACAAAACGAAATATTTTATTATCGATCATTTACGCCTGGCCGAATTTTGCATTACACTTTTACTCAAGCCATTGCTAGAATTTGATCAGACTTAAATAATCGATAAAAAAACATAAGTGTCTAAAAATTATAAAAATCAATCAAAAATGCGTAATAAAATCTAAAAAATCTTCGAAAATCTTTACAAAAAATCTTAATTATTTAAATTTTTTCGTTTACTTGTAGGTACTCAAGAAGACTCCCGTTTTTCATCAGTTCCGTGATAATGTAGATCGGATCCTCCAACGTGCACACTGCATATAGCTGGATTAGTTTGAGGTGTCGTAATTTCTTCATGATTTGTGCTTCAGCCAAGAAATCTTGTGGGTCCATAGTACCTGAGGACAAAAAGACGAAAAAATTAAATATTACTGAATTTTAGTATGATTTTTTTTTCCTCCTTACCCGATTTGAGCGTTTTGATGGCGACCGGAGTGGTGTTGTTCCAGAGCCCTTCCCAGACCTCGCCAAATTGTCCGTGGCCGAGTTTCCGTACGAACCTAAGGGAACTACGGTCGATTTCCCACTGATCCCTAGTGTTGTGCGACAAACCCGCGGTCACGGGCTTCTCAATTTGGATGCAAGGTTTGCGAAGATTCACGCACAGGCCGTCAGCATCTTTGCTATAGTGTTCCACCAGCTCCTGGAGGGTTCGGAATGTGGTTCTTCGGGCGATGAAGAAACCGCCCTCGTCTAGCTGACGGATTCGGTAATGCTTGACGGTGTCGCCGTCACGCACTGCAAAATTTTAAGTAAAAAAATAAATATATAAATTGAAATTTAATATTTTGTAATAATTGTTTTCTTTTCTTTTTTTTTTTTAAGTAAACGAGTGTATAAAAAGAGTTTTCATCCCATGTAAACAATAGCAGATTAAGATTTTCCACATTATAGTATTGTCAGAACAAGTCCTTTACTGCATTGTCATGACAACACATGGTACCGTATGTGAAATGTGAATGTATCGAGAATGCAAAACAATGCTAGACGCCCAAATATAAACTGGAGTGAGTGAGATTTAGGCGTTTTATCTTTTCGAAATAGGATTAAATGGTTAGAAACTAACGATTTTATTATTTGTATATTGTACCCAACTTTTCACAAGTCTCGCCACTTTATTGCTGTGGCAGTGAAGTAAATGCATGCCACTATAGAATTTTCTAAATTCGGGATTTTAAAACTCCAGATTATTCGGCCAGAATTATCTACAGTGGATTCATCGATTCAATACTTCGTTAATTATGGCTTCAAAAGTATAACCATCGAAGTATTGAACCCTCTATAGATTATCCTGTCGTGTAAACTTAGTAATTGTGATTAATTTGAGAAAAAATAAGATGAATTTGGATATTAGGACTTGACTGATTACGAAATTAGGATCGAAAACATTTAGGAAGAACTTATAAGTTCCGAGCCGAAACACAAGTTTCATCCGAGTTATTGCAGAGTGTTTAGCAAACTTCGGTGTAACACAAATTATGTGTAACACTTAATTTCCAATTCATAATTTATAATTCTCCAGGAAACTCAGTGACTCAACACAGTAACACGCCTTAAAAAAATATGAAAGGATTATTACGCATTCGGTTTAATTGAAAATTACCCGAGAGGGAGAAATCATTCCGTCTACTTTCACTGTCTCGTATAAGAAAAGCTCCATGTTCATTTTCAGGTAAAAGTAATTTCTTCTCGGCTTCGATTCTTTTGATTTTTCCAAAATACCATCTGAAAATGAGAAGAAAAAAAACCGTTAGAAAACAATTATTTAATTTGCTTACAACATAATAAACAGCGGATATGAATAAGTATAAAAAAGAATAACAGTTTATCACTGTGTATAAAAACAGAAATAATGCAAGAAAACCGGAAGTGATCAACAGGAAGTCTTATTTTTCTCAGTCAAATTGAACCAAGGCCAATTTGAAAAAGATTTACGGTAAATTAAAAAGAAAATTAAAAAATTGGAAATTTTATTCATTTTCTCGATTTAACCTCATTCATGAATTGAATTTCAACAGTAGAGGGGGTCAGCCAAGCATTTGACCTCTCAGAATGGGTGAACAATTAGAAATGACATTGTGCAATGCAATTTAGGACATGCAGGAAATAAAACAACATCTTAATAAACACCAAGAATGACTCAATTGAATTTATTTTTTGGTTTATTCAAATTTGGATCATAATAATAAAAAGAAATCAGGTTTTTGAAATTAAAGTAAATTATTTTTATTTTTGATAAATATAAAAAGTTGAATTTGGGTGTTGTTTTTTTTCGGTATCAAAATTTTAAATTTTAAGAGTTAAAAGTTGATTTTTTTGTATTTTTTAAAGTTAAATTGCTATTTTTATCAGTAAAACTTAAACTTTTAGCTTTACTTAATACTAAAATATAATTATAGGTTTTTCAAATTTGGATCATAATAATAATAAATCAGGTTTTTAAAATTAAATTACTTTTATTTTTTTGTAGATATAAAAAGTTGAATTTTGGTCTTTTTTTTTCGGTAACAAAATATAAATTTAAAGCATTAAAAGTTAAATTTTTGTATATTTTAAAATTAAAACTTTTAGCTTTACTTATTACTAAAATTATAATTACAGGTTTTTCAAGCACGAAATCCGAAATGTTTTTAAATTTCTAAACCACCAACCAACAATTTCACAATTCAAAAACTTGAATTTAAGCATTTCCTACCTACAAAACCTCAACCACCCCATATTCAACCTCCAAAAACCCCTTTACCTCACACAAACGATCATAACCCAACGAAAAAAACAACTATCTCCACTTTATCACACATTTCTCACACCACAATCAGTAAAAAAAACATCAAATTCCAATCAAATTCCGGGTACACACCAGCTAACCCTAACCCAATTACCTGAAAACCACTTCCTCAAGGTTATCCACCACGATCACAACACCTTATACGATCCACCCCCACATATATCAAGTCCCAAACCCCCAAAAACCTTGCAAAAAGGCTGAAAAAACGCCAACTTTTGTTTATTTACATCCATCTATTTACATTGGCCACACACGCAAAATGGCCGACCTCTGACCTCAATTAACGTGAGAAATGCGAAAAAAAGGAGGAAAAACTTGGTGAAAACCCCCGAAACTGTCACTTACGGTTCGGCTTCGATGGACTTGAGCTTCGCCACATAATTGCTCGGAATATATCCCTCTTGACGCGTGGCTTTGGAGCGGGCGAACCACCAGTCGCCCTGAGTGTCGTTGAGGATTTCGAGATGCTCTCCCTTCTTGAAACTCAAATCCTCATCGGTTCGAGCGTCGTAGTCGTACAGAGCCACAAAGATCTTGGCCATCGACAGCGGCTCCTCGACGGGCACCAGTTGTTGTTCGATTTGGTTCGCAGCTGGGCCATTCGCGTCCCCGCCAGGGCCCGGATTCGGAGTCACGATCTGTGGTGTGATCGGGTACACATGCGGCGGGTCCGGTCGCTTGATCG
>JAQFZP010001987.1:0-15816 GCA_034695745.1 Geophilus truncorum
TGCAGTCGCAAGGTTCCTTTCTATTGGTTGTTAGAAAATTTAGGAAAATGTCTACTTTTGGTTAAAGATGCATGGTTTTTGTATTAAAAACATCAAGAAGTTGGTAAATTCTTTGCTTTTTCTCTTGCAAATACAAATTAAACTAAAAATCTCTCTTAGAACCAGCTATGACGTCATTTACGGACAGCCCTAGCGTGGATATGTTTTGTATGAAACCTTGAAAATGACCCAGGTAAGTCAATATCCTCTCATTTCATCATATTTTTCTTTTATCATTTTACAAAATCAACACCAATTAGAAAGAAAAATATTAAAAACACAATTGCATAACCTAAATCCACTTAACAAGGGAAATATCAATGAGAAAATATTAATTGCTTTAATTGCAATCATTTGCAATAAAAACAATCAGAACGGAAAAGAAGAAATAAAATAAATTCCAGTAAAATTAAAAATCGACCCAAAGAAATAAATAAAACAAAACTTTCATTTGTTTTCTCACTGTTTACATCAACTAAAAACCCTAAACACGCCACCTTTTAACGATTTTAAAATCAATCTACAAATATATAAATATAAACGTATCGTATCGTACTAAAAATAACAAAATTGTTATGAATTTATTCTAGAAACCAAAATCAAAAATGACTCCCAAGTCCCGAGATCTAATTATGCACAAGAATGTAAATAATTGCATTTAAGTAACAGTAACCCTAATTAAACTTATTTATTAATGCATTATGGTTTGGTTTGATGCTTATCCCATACAAAATCATCATCCATTTGTTGATTGAAAAAAGGTTTCCATGGTGACTGGCAAGTTGCATTATAGGATAATGATCTTGTGCTCAGTTGCTCATTAAAATTGAGTTTAATCTTTTGTTAAACTGAATGGGTGGAGTTTATGATGCGCATGAATTCTGTATGTGTAAACATGTATTGATTATGAGTATTTTGAGTGGGAAATTCAAATTGTGACACCTGTAAGTTACTTCAGACTTGCTTCCCAGATATGTTACAATAGGGTCTACAGGTTACGATATATTTCCTCACTTCTTCATTTTCTGTTTCTCCTTTCAATAAGATTTGGGGATTTTTGTTTTGTACAAGTATTCCATTTCGTTGGGCTTTCCTTTGATTTTTTTTTTGTGGTCCTCAGATCTTAATGGAGCAATATTTAAAAATGTGGAAACATTTTTGATTGATTATAATATTTAAGAATTAAGATTAGATTGTGTATAGTATTTTAAGATTGTGTAATTTTCATAATTTTGTGGTTATTAGTAAATGTGAGATCTGTTAATGTTTTATGACAGTATTCTAAAGTACGGTAGTCGCTGGCCACTTTAAGCACTTTTTCTCCTCCTCCTCCTCCTCCTCCTGAAATGATGAATCTGCACAAGTGACAAACATTTTTCTTCACTATAAAGACAATAATGTTTTCGTACAAGTTCGAAACACTTGTTATATGGAAATATAAAAGTGGATTCACTTGTGTTCACACTTGTTTATTGTGCATTGTGGGATACCAATTCAAAATTGATTTGAATTAAGTATTAACTTTAACTTTTTAATTAAGCTAATAGCAATCAGGTGCATTAGATCAAAGATTGCAAGTTTCAACCTAATTGGTAAGAATTAAAGATACGTACGTCACCTTAAGTGCAAACACAATTTCTTTATG
Organism: Geophilus truncorum; assembly: GCA_034695745.1. Classification (NCBI taxonomy): domain Eukaryota; kingdom Metazoa; phylum Arthropoda; class Chilopoda; order Geophilomorpha; family Geophilidae; genus Geophilus; species Geophilus truncorum. Next base: position 1,685 of record JAQFZP010001987.1, read on the forward strand.
TTGTGTTAAGTTTAAATTAAGTTAAGTTAATGTTAATTACAAGCGTATAACCCATCTTTAGAGTTTAAACTTGTAGAAGAATTAATTACTTAATACACCAAATAGTTTTATTTGAAGTACAGGGTACAGAGTTCGACGTTTTAACCACTTGGTCATCACCAGGAATAAGTTTATGCGGTAAGAAATGCCGCAGTTTTTCGCAAATAAGTTAAGCACTATGAATTGTTGGTCCATCAATGTTGCTAAACTTGCAGTAACTATTTGTCAACAGAAAAAGTAAATAAGCACTTAACTTGTTAGTGTTATGTGTTTGACAAGCCAACATTCCAAAACAAGAAGAATGTGGTTGATGCTTGTTTCCAGTCTTCTGTCATTGGCATTTCGTGTGCTTTAGGATTCATTTCAAACAGAAACTCCACTGAGAAGTTTTCTGGTCCTGGCTCAGTGCCAACTGAGTAAATGTAGTCTGATATCATGACCTGTTATGAATGTGAAATTAACTTCATTTCTTTTGTCTTCCTTGAACATAACTAATTACTCAAGTGAATTAAAAAATAAGGTGGATAATAAAAGCAAAGCAAAAGATAATTTTCCCTTGAAAGAAATGCAAGTATAATTCACAGATAAAAAAAATTATTGTATGGGTTTCATTAGAGGCTTACTTTGGAGTTTTATCACGAAATTACTTCTCGTTTTATTTGAGGTGAGGGTGAAGCTGTAACTAATGGTTTCTCCTGTGGCATTTCTTTTTATGTTCAGTTTCAGTTTCTTTTTTGATAAATGGAAAATCAATTCAATTCTAAAGTACAAGAGTTTGATTTATTGGAAACTTGGCAGCTGGCACTTTACAGTCATCAAATCAATTTTCTTTTTTGATTTTATTTAAAGCCACATATAAAAGTTGGTAGATAAAAAAGCAGAAAATCCCATTGGTGCATTGACCCAATTTTAAAAGTCTATAAATCCATTTTTTGGCAAAAAATATGGAACTTAATATGATAGCTATCTAGCCAATAAATGCTTATCTTACACTCGGTGAGAGTGTTAAAGGAAAGTTTAGTTTAGCACCTGAAATGTGATATTATGTTTCTGAGTGGCAATAACTTCACACTATCAAGATTAAAAGACATTACAAAAATAGGATTGGGAATAATTCTGACTTATTTATAGAATTTGATGACAAAACTTTGTTTTATAGTGCAATTTGCAGCAATAAGTAGGCTGCAGAAGATCAGATGTTTGTAATTCAATTGCGAATCAATTTAGCATTTAGTGCAGTGATAAATCAAAGTGGATGGGTGAAGAGTGGAGAGACAAAATGCTGAGCATCAAATAGTACTATACCTTTAGAGTATACACTTTAGCAGAAAATCTTTTAAAACAATTTCAAGTTCAAAAGCACTTTGGGAAATACAGATCTCAGATTTATCTTGTTGTTGTTCTTTGTGAAGTAGGGACTTCTCGAAAGAATAAAGACGTAGATATTAAGAAATAAGGTCATGTTGACATAATGCGATAAAGGGAAACATAACACGTACAACGTATAATTTTGTTATGTTACAAAGTTATGTCTCAATACCGTAGAAGACTGCGACGTGTTGTCAACGCACTCCACAATCGAAACAGTTGTGCAACAAGTTTGACACTTTGACTTCACTGTGCAGCCGATTTAATTCCTGTCATGTGTTTTTTTTTATCTTTTTATTTAGAAATTTGTTGTAAAACACTTACTAATACATTAATTTACACTAAACGTAGCTTAATTGGTACTAACATCTCATGATGGCACTTTTGAGTTAGATTGCAGAAAGACTAGTGATCTCGTCAATAACAACACTGCACAATACGTTTGAGCGGCAATGTATTCTTAAGAATTTCTTTACACGTTGTTGCAGATCACATAGAGAGAGTTGATTCACTAACGAGTTATAAAACATTGTAAAACTTTTAACAATCAAAATTTGTTGTTATTTGTTTTATAATAATTTTTACGATTTATCAACAATCAGATTTCACAAAAAATTTTGATCGTTAAAAAACAACAAATTTTGATTGCAAATTAACAACATGTTTGGATGTGCTGTTAGCATGTTAGCAAGATAACATTATAAAGCATTAAACCAAAATGGCAGAACAATCGATTTGTTCCATAGTTAAGACTTAAGTTTAACAATATTGCAAAATATAAGCAATTTTATTGGTTGACATAGAAAAATGTTAATAAAATAATTACTAATTTAAAAAATTTCTAGAAAATTAGCAATCATTGTTAAATCTTTAGTGAATTACGATTTTATTGCCAATTTGTAACATTGCTAGCTTTACAATATTATTGCTAGTAATGTTGTTGTTAGTAATACTCTTAGTGAATCCACCTCCAGCTCAATTTATCTGTCATCTCATGTTTACGTTTACGTGAGATAAATTTCCTTTCTGCAAGATCTCTAATTAGTGATACGTACGCATATGATATAGTAGTTGATAAATTGATTACCAGCTGAATGTCATTTTTAAAAGCTCACTCTTCATTTTTATATTAAACAAGTAACATCTCATTCCTTTCTTTCTTTCTTTGTAAACATCACAACTCCACTGTTTGTATTTTTAATATAAAATAGATCACCTTGTATTGTGGCAAATTAGATTTGAAATTCTTGGACAGTTGCGAGACGAACTTGCACGAGTTACTTAAAACTACTCTTTCTCTGTGATTTCAATTCAATCAGCTACGGATTAAGATTAACGTAGCCATTTGATTCGTATTGCCAAATGACGCAATCTAAAATGACCAGCAAAGAAGAGGAAGCTGAACAACAACTCAAACACCCACCCTGGCAATTGGTGCCCTTGAGAATTGAAAAGGCGACTTTGTTTTCTGTTACCATAACAACAGGCGCTTATTCCTCTTTATGGTTTTTTATTCACTGGAGTCGAGTGAATGGTGCAATTTTGCCAGTCACTTGCGTGATCCATTGATCCGTGCTAGGGATCGTGATTATAAATAGGCAACTAAGGTCAATGATGATGCCCATAAACATGTCAATATTGGGTAATTAAAGTGTAATCAATTGCAAGACACGTGCATTGTGTTGATAAACAGTTGTTGGTGTTTAGCAACTGGATATTGGTAGCTGACTTAACGAGGAATCAGACCCTTTATTGCTCAACTTCCCACAGAGGGAGTTGTTAGTGAAAACTCTTGTACACGGGAACGGGATCACCAGTACAAGCTGATTAGGTGATGTCTTAGGACAGATGGATTTGCCAATTTGAACAAATGGCAGCATGATTACACAAGAAAACTTCACATTGTTTTATTAGCCAATCTTATTGACTTTTTTCAGTACCGGTAGTGAACTGGTGGAAGAGAAGAGATAGATAGATGTGTTGTAATGAAAATGTTGCTTAAATATTCATTTGATTTTTTTTGCAAGTGTTAATTAATTATCCTAATTATGAGAGTAAATGAAGATAATTATAATTTATGCTAGCACTTAATTACAGTTAAAGCGTGGTTTTTTTGTATTTAAAGGGGGAAAGAGTGATTTATCTTTGGTGCCTGTTATTCAATTGCCAATACCGGCACTCAAAATTGAAAATGTGTGTAGCTACATTCAAAAGCTTTTTACTTTATGGTTTGTTACTTCCGGAAACCGTAAATTAGAAAGCGTGTCGAAGAAGTTATATTTGGTGGGTTCAATTTTCTTAAGATACATAAAGAAAACTTAACTTAGCTTAAGTTAAGGCAAATAAGTGTAAGAAGAATCACACTTAACTTAAGAAAAATCGAACACTCTTCGAAGGTAATTGACTTATTTCCCCAAAAATTGGCTGTCGGAAAGTGCAGGTGACTTAGATTAAGTTAAGTCACATGGTTAAGGCAAATAAAAGACTCCAAGTGTCCCTTAAGGCACTTAAGGAAAAGTCACTTTGCTTAAAGTGACACCATTTCTGTTTTCTTAAGCCATTTGAGGCAGTTAAGTGACTTTGCCTTAACGAAATTGAACACATCTTCTGTTAATTCAGTGAAAGAAAAATGTTTTTTTATAAACCAGCATTAAGTATATTTTTATGCTTAGAATTATTGATGAATTGGCTGAATATACTGGTAACCAAAACATGAAGCAGGTAGATATTGATTAAAGCCCTTGAACATTTGTATACAGTATACCAAAAACAAAAAGGTAGACTGAATAACAATTTTGATTTATCAAATCAACAACATTAATTTTATTACCTATACTAAACTTGTGATGAAACAGCCTCGTTATTGCAATTTGGCAAATAGCAATCCATTTCACTAGTTGCCAATACTTGCAAAAGCAATACTACCAAGTGCTAATGTCCATGTACAAGATTTTCCAGGAAATAAACTCATAGGCTGTAGGTATAAAGTTCATTCTTTTCTTCACTCTGAACATCATAACCTTTTTTATACCACATGGGAGTTTTCCAAATGACTATTATATTTTCAATAGCAATAATAATATCCCTAATGTAGTTTTATATAAAAAATGTTTTTAACACCAGATGTTTTTCAATTGAATGTTTCTCTAGTGCAATTTGGTGGAATTAGAATTGAAAACTTGTTTTTAATAATTTACCTAAAATAAATAGGAAAGTGAAGCATTGTCAACACATACATAACAAATCTCTTTCCAAGCTATTTTATTCCCAACTGCACTGTTCAGAACAGAATCCTATTTCCACTAGGCACAAACTTGAAATGAGTTCAGCACAAAAACAAATAAAGATTTCGTTTAAATGAGCTCTTAATTTTACACTTGAGAAGAACTGTGTGTGGTAAAAGAGAGTAATACAACCTCTTCTTGCCAAAGAAATACCATAAAACTTTAAACTGCTTACATTGCACCATGGCAACTACTTATTCATTATTTTCACTTTCCAAGAAGATATAAAAAATATATTAATATCTTTAGAGTTTATTCACTTTATCTCAACTTGCAGTTAAATCTAAAATTGATTTCATCTTAACTTATCTAATGTCATTAATCACTTCTTCCACTCAATAAAGTACACTCAGCCATTCACACCAATAACTATATTAAAAATAGGTATATCATGCAAGTTGCAATAAGAATAAAGTACGATAATAATGGATTAAGGAGGATAAAGAGGTTTAAACAATGGATGCATAAGGATATGTTCAATAGAATGTCAGGTTTGAGGTTTCTATAGTGATATGTTCTGTGGTCACTTACCCCGGACGTTGTTGATCCGGACCGAAGTCGAACCTATGAGATATATTTTTATTTTTAAAATGTTGAGAAATTCCTAGCAAGAGCCTACATTTCTAAATTAGGATATGATAATAAAGTGACATTTTACTCTTATCGTTTCCTTTGAAGTCACATGACTCACGTCCTGTGGTTTTAACTAACGTCATGCGAAAGCGGTGGAAACAAAGAATTGGGCAGGATTTAATTCCAGTTTTAATTGTGCTGTGAGAAAGTAGTTTTGGGAAATGTTGTAGTAAATTATTAATAATTACTCCTCAACTGCAATTTTATGGTACCGTAACCGTGCACGGTACCTGAAAAAGCTAACTTCGAGCGGTGGATCAATAGATCCATGGATTGACAAATTGAAGATGTAATACATGACTTTAATAACTGACAAGGGCAAAAACTAATGTAATACTCTAAAATGTTTTTTCAATTAACAAATTTGGTTCAGTAAGTGTAAATTCCAGTGTAACTGTACACTTTTCAGTGAAAGATTATTCTAAGCAGTGGATCAATAGACCCATTCATCAACTAACAGTGGTATAGCAAAAAGTAATTATTTTAACAGCATTAATAATAATTTATACACCTTATAAATAATTTCTAAGGTTGGCACATGCTAATTGTGCAGTAATGATACTGTTAAAACTCCCGAGTGGTGGATCAATAGGCTCACGGGTAAAAAAAATTGACGTTAAGTATTTGGAATTAATGTCCAAATAGAATAGATTGGGTAATTTTAACAAGAAACATTAGAATTTCCTTTATCTCTAATGTTTTGTCTTGAAATTACACTCCAATTTTTTTATTTATGGAAAGGGGAAGTTTGCGTGACTTTTCGACTGATTTATGACAGCATCCCCCTTCGGAGAAAATGCATATAATCACTTTTCCATATTATATTTATGGTTATCGACTTGGTTTTTGTTGCATGAGATTAACGTGTACCATAACGAAATGTTGTCCAAGTTTGCAGACAAGCTTTTTGTTGTTGCTGTTTTTATGACTATAGAGCAAACACTTATTTGGGGCAGAATGGGTTGGTATCCTCAAGAGTTGGCTATTATTAACACAGTAACATTTAACATTGTCATGGAAGTAGATTACACAACATTTCAGTCAAAATCAATTAGGGATAGCAAGTCAGTTACAAAGTTACTTGAAAGTACCGGTAATTTTTACGTGAAAAAGTTACTTTTACAGTTAACTATACCGAGTTACTTTTGCGTTGTAACTTTTCCCAGACTGAATTGAACCTTATTACAAGCAAGCTTGAATATACAATAGCAGTGTAATGCATTATTGGATTGAAATAAAGCAAGTACTCAGTTTATGCTTTGGTATTTCAGTGTTTGTCCATTTTGTTTATGAGAATCTATTATTATTATTTGCTTACCTGTTGTAATACAACACAATAAATTCTTCCATAGAATATCCCCATGAGCAATGAAGGACCAACAATAGTGGCAAAGTACAAAAACACTAAATAGTTGTAATCCATCGTCCGAACAAAGCGGCAACTGCCTGTAATTTCTGGTTGGTTTTGATGCCAACCAATGACTGGTAGAAATCCTATTAATGCACCAAGAATCCAACAAACTATTATGATACCTGTAACAGAAATAAAAATTGATTAGTTTAACAGTCTTGGCATTTAAAGCTTAATTCACATGCATCATTGCATAATGTGATAACAAAGTCGCATTATGAATATTATGTAATAAACACTTTGTGTTAAAAAATTAGATTTTAGATTACCGTAACGGTATGTGTAAACACACTAATTGAATTACTTTAAAGTAGAATGATGCATAAGAAGTGTTTTAAAAATTTACTCTAGAGCCATTAGAGGGTCTTATATTACAGTTCTATGAAATGTATGATATCAGAGGTCACATACGGTATATAAAAAATGAGTGGGGAAGGGAATTAAGATTAAGTTGAACTAAAGGTCATTTCCTTCTTATGAAGAAAATCATTTTGCCACTTAATTTAGCACAATGACAACAGTTGCATAATGCATAACAGATTAACCAGAAATTTGATTATTTCTATAACATTGTTGTTTTTTGACATCTTTAGAAATATCAGCCCTGATTCTCACCATCTCTAGCTAAAGAGAATTTCAAAGAATCTTGTATTTATTTAGCCTATTGAGCTAAAGTGTGGTTAGTTTTTGTCTCATTCTGAAGATGTTGAATCACATATTACATCATAATTTTATTGACATTGTGTGATATCAGAATTAATTACCCTCTTCTCCCTCCAATATTGTAGTCTGTTTGCACACTCAACTCAAGATCTCTTTGAAAAGACCCTATATCAGGATTAAGTGGCACTGCCACACACACAGCTCGAGCTCCCTATAATGTAAATAAATTATCCGAGTCATCACACTTACCCTGAGCAGCTCTTTTGGACATGTGGCTGGCATAGTTGAGTGGGAAAAGAATGGCCCAGAACCTATCAACACTGACAGCAACCAAATTGAAGATAGAGATTGTGCACAAAACCACTAGAACTGATAGCATGAATAGACATGCAATGAATGAGTTGTGGGGTAAACCAACACTGGTCAGCACTGCAAATGGGATTCCCATGAGTCCAACAAGGAAGTCAGCTATGGCCAGACTCACTATGTAGTAATTTGTGAGTCTCTGAAGTCTTCTGTCCACTGCAAAGGCCACTATGACCAAGAGGTTGCCTGCAACTGCCATCACTGCAACCAGAACCTCAGCAACTACATAAGGAATATCCAACTGCTCTCCAACTGCTATCAGAGTCTCATTTATGTCTTGGAACACAAATGTAGGATCAGTCATTGTGAGAGTGGGCATTCACTCTAGATTGAGTTGTATCCGGTGGTGTTTAGTCCAATTGGGATCTCTTCATCCAATTACTCCATTCATTGGACCCTGAAATTGACATGGATGGGAAAATTATTGAGGCACCAGAGGAAAAAAATGCAGAAATTGAGACAATAGCAAATGAGGATTTACTGTCAGTAATAACTTGGTAATTTCCATTATTTATGTTTGTCATATATCCAAACCTGTGACTGTGAGGACTTTTTCCTTGTTTATATAAAATTGTAGTACTGTATTAATAATATTTTACAAACATTATAACAGTATGCTTTGGGATGGATGGCTTATTACATTCTTAGAGTTGCTAGCGGCAACTTCTGTCGTATTCGATATCTTGTATGAAGAAGCCCTATGGGAAGTTCCTTTGATCAACTTGACCAAAAGGCATTATTGATTGACAAAGGCGATTGCATCCAAGATTCGAAGAACTTCGATAGTTGACGAAAATTAAAATGGTAGACATTTAGTATTCGAATTTATCACTATAATACACCAAAAGGATTTACACTTAAAGTTTCTCAAGACTTTTCAACCACTGGGTTGTGGTCAAGAACTTGCAACATTATGTTGGCAAATAAAATTAATTATTTCTTGGAGCCAGTAGAGTGGACAAATAACTTTTCGACAAGAGTAGGAATGAGATTATGGTAAGTTAGCCAGCGGCTACTCCGACCACATGCGACCTGTCACACAACAAGATATTAAACCACTCTGTTTCCTAATAACGTCACGCTCTTGGTGTGCCAATCTAAAGTGGGGTTGACCCTTGTAAGAAAAAAATTCAATTTTATTCTTCTTTTTGCTTGTAAGATTAATCTTCCGAGACAAGTTAAACATATTTTAACTTACCTCAGAATTTGTGGCTAAGAAGAATATACTAATCATTGAAAGGACAGGCTCAAGAGTCACGAGTTATGAACCTTGACCTTGCATTAGCTGGTCAAACATGATTTTTCTTAGAAGTATAAACACCTACCAAAACAAATTTCGTTTGTTTTTTCTTCTTTTTTTTTTACTAGAGTGAATCCCACTTTAGAACGCACAACTTAAACTTCAAAAAGACACTAAATACAACTACAAATGAAATTTGTTGAGGGAAACTTAAAAAGTCCACAAACAAAATCTAGAAAAAGAGGAAACAAACGTTGAATAACAAACACCAACTTCTTAGACTTGCAATCTAAGTGAAATCAATGTTGACAAACCACTTATTTTATACACTGTAACTTATCACTATTCAGATAATACATTATTAATACACACCTTCAAGAACAATATTTTTAATTATATACACACAAAACAAAACAACAACAAAAAAAAACATACCTTGAATTTTTTCCTCATTTCCACTCATTTGTGCTCTCTTCCTTTCATTTGTTACTCTGCTCGCAATCAACACATTTCCACTCCACATTCACTTCCTCGATAAGGTCATCGCGCAAAAGGTGAGCTTTCTTATCCTCTTGCAGCTCAGCTCTGCGAGTCAGAGCAGAGTTAAAAGAAAATAAAAAAAAAAGTTTCACACGCCCTGTGACGCTGACGCTGACGTGTTTCACGGCGGAGTTTCCAAGTAACGATGAGAATCGACTGTAACTTCGAAGTGGGCATTCGCAAGTGGCGTAATGTGGAAAACCGCCACTAGAGCATCGTGTTTTTTTAATTAGAAAAGAGAGCAAACTTGACATTGTTCTATTTTTATTCATCTAAATCTTTGCTTTTTTGCCATTTTTTTATCTTTTTATCTATCCCCCTCTTTGTTTTTTTTTTTTTTTATTTCTTGGCGATTTTGAAGGTTTTCCGACAAAGTGAAAATGATGGCGTTATTCAACTGACAGAAAATAGAATTAAACATGAATTGAAATTTACGCGGGAGTTTCGAAATTATCTGATACATTTGTTTTTTTTTTCTTCTTCTTCGTAGAGCAAAAATTGAAAAGTTTAATATTTTCTAAAATATTTTTCCCCCAATTTTTGCCGGTAATTTCAAAGATAGAAGCATCTGGTCAAATACCGGTAAAAACACCACGACAAATGAATGAGTAAGATGCAAACAATTACATAGAAATAGAAACACGGACGTTTTTGGTAGAAATTGTCTTGACTCGCGCTTTCGTCGCAGTCGTCCATGTCTATATCGCGGTCTTGGATGTAGTCGCCGGCTGCGAAACCAAACCGACCGCTTTTCATCTGAGTCGCCAAAATAGTGTCGCTATCAACGATCAATCCTGGGGGATAAAAAGGTGACATTTAGCAAATTTTTTAAATAGTTGTGTACATAAGTGTACTGGAATTATGCGGTAATGAGATGGTGGAATCCAAATCTTTACTTGAAAACTTAAATTTTGGAGATTTTAGTGATATAATGCACTAGTAACGTTTAAAACTAGTTGCTTCACAAGTATGCTGGAATTAGAATTTTCACCTGAAACGTTGTATTTTCTCCCGGGTGTCCCTTCGATACATCTTTCCAATAGCCAACCTTCGGTTACAAGCGCTTCGGATCGAAATCGGACATTATCAGCCTAATCACAAAAAAAAAAAAAAAAAATTAAAATTGAATCACCAAAACACAAAACAAAAAACAACAACAACAATTTGTTCAAATTTTTACTTGATTTGGTATTAGCGACGGTAAAGATTTGCTGTAATTCAGCGGCTGGGCAGGTTCCATCAACCGATTGAGAAATCGACTCAAAATGGCACTTTTGCTCGAATCCTCAGACGAGAATCCCTCGTCGTCGTCATCGTCGTACGAACAACTTTCGCTATGTGCACTGGGTTCCTTGGGCTTGTGGATCCGCGGCGGCAGTTTGGACTGCACGATAATCTTGGACGTGACATTGGGCAGGAGCGGTTCTGATAAGGGGTTTGTCATTATTATGGCACCTGTTTTACCGGCTTTGTTTGGCATTATAGTCTTTCTTCATGTCGCCGAATGCTTTCCGAACTGCCCCATTCTGGCTGCCATCCCGAAAGTGGTGCGAGAAACCCAAAAACGACAAATTTTGCGCCTAGTTTCGGGATGGGTTTCGATTCGGGTCACCGATTGCCCCTTCAAAAACCCGACCTGATTTTTTAAAGAAGGGTTATTTTTTATGCTCTCTTTTTGGCGCTTTTTTGTCTTTTATGCACTCGGTTGCCATGGTTACCTCCACGTTTTAACTTTGTGTTTAAATTTTAAAATAACAAATGGCTAGGCGAGTTTGGCAGGGTTTTTGTTGTAAATATTTTTAAGAAAAATATTATTAAATTTTATTTTTTAGTCTTTTATTTCGCAACAGCTGTGTCAGTTTGATTTTTTTCCTTTAGTTTAATACTTTTTGAGGATTTTTTAAGTTTTAATTTCCACCACCAGGTGACGCTTATTGATGCAGTAAGGCTTTTTACCCGTCAAAGCTTTTTATTCAAACACAACTCGTAAATACATTGAAAATAAATCATTTGCAATGAAAACTGTAAATAAACTCCACAAAATATCAATTTGAAAATAATTACACGTCTATGACGTCATTATGAGTCGAACTTCTCCGCTTCGCGCTCGAAGAACTGTTGGAAACGCCATTTGGGCTTTGATTATTATTACTCCCATTACTACACGCGCCTCTTTTGGACTGCACCAACGCTTCCTGCAAGTTTGCGATTGTAATTTTCTGATTTTCAATTTCCCTCGCCTGAGTGGTCACCAGCTGTTGCTGAATGGCCAATTCTTCTTTCTGCGTGGCCACTTCGAGTTCCCTTGACTCGACCTTGAAAAAAAAAAACTGTTTCAAAAAAACATTTTAACTTAAAAAAAAAAAATTAATAAAATACATCAATCTCGTCTTGTCTCAAATCCTTCCTCAACCCTTTGATCACTTCGCTTTTTAGAACCAGCTGCTGCACGATCTCTTTCTGGTGCTCGGATTGCTCCGTCAACTCGTTACGTAACGATTTTATCGTATCGTGCTTCTCGGCTATCTCTTGCGTCAAAACAAGACGAGTTTCCTGTGCCCCGGCGTCTATCAGATGTATTTCCGCTTTTAATTTATCAACCTAAAAAAAAAAATTTAAAAAAAAATTTAATTTAATTAATTTTTTTTTCCTGTAAAAATAAACCTCTTGTTTATATTTCTCCACTTCTTCTCTGGTTTTACTTAGTTTAATTCGAAACTTTCTCTCCATCTCCGCAATCCTTTCCTCCTCATTGCCCGCCATTAACTCCATTTTCTCCTTGAGTCGCTCAATCTCGAATTCCCAGACGTCGTTCGTCACCGATTCCCTTCGCAACGACGCACTAACGACGCAGTTTTTTCCTTCTTGCTGAAATTTAAAAAAAAAAAAATATATATATATATATATAAAAAAAATTTTATAAAATAGCTAAAAATATTACAAATCTCAATCCGTGTAAATGTAGCGCGCATTCATTCTCCTTCAACGTCAATTCGTGTCTCAGTTGCGAGATTTCGCTCTGCAACGACGCGATCGTCGCATCTTTCATCAACAACTGCGAGTTCTTTTTGCTGTTTTTATTCTCTAGAATCTTCCTGTCAACTTGTAGTCTCTTTATAACCACGTCTTTATCAGTTATGACACTGTAGTTCGAGGAAACGACGCTAGGGGCTTTGAGAAATTCCTCCGGATAAGAAAAATTCCTAAAAAATAAACAAAATTAAAAATATAATATATATAAAATTTAAAGTTAAAAATATAAATTACCAAGTATTTAAATCAAGATCGACGTTCGGCAACTGTTGGGAGTTTGAAAAATATCTTTTATTTATTTCCTTTTGTTTTTCTCTTTCTCAACTCACATCCCAGCAACCTGTGTTTCTCGCGTGAGTAATCACGTGGATCAAGTCGGATATTTTTCTTGTTAAGTAGACATTATGTTGGTGAATTGAATCTCGTTCTTCCTCTAAACCTTTAATCGTCAATTGCACTCCCTAGAAAAAAAACAAAATATTTTTACACTTTTCTTTAAAAAACCAAAACAACAAAATTTCACATTTTCACACCTCAGTCAAGCTTTCTTCTATTATTAAATCCTGGAATTTCGTAATGTTATGCGCATAATCCTAAAACAAAAATTAAAAAAATTATTTTTTAGATAAAAATTATATTTTTTAAAATTTAACTTGAGAATTTTCAGCTGTTTTTTCTATTAATTTATCCAGAATCCCCACCCGTGCCTCAGTTTCTGTCTGTAAAAGCGCCGATGTCTGGATTAAATTCAAGTTCTGTTCTGCCAGATCCGTTATGTATTTCTGTAATATATCGAGCTTCATCTGGGAATGTAAAAACGTTAATTAAGATTTAATTTTCGATATGTGTTGTTTCAATGTTTAAAAATGTTTGACCTTGATGATTTTATCTGTTTTCATCAATTTTGCTCACCTGAAGGATCTCTTCGTTTGTCATTGAGGTATTGTTCTCTACAGCTTGTAATTTGTTCTCGTAGAAGCCCTTGAATTGATCCAGGAGGTTTTGTATTTCTTGTAACATTTTTTTGTGTGGAAATGGTTGAATGAATGACACGTTGCCAGTTACGATGGTTTCAAGACATGCACATGCGGTGTTTTCGTTGTTTTTGCTCGTTAATTCGATATCGGTGAAAATGTGAGGGATTATGTGTTATTTAATCGTTTGATCGATGGATGAAATTACCGGTTCAGGTTCAAATAAGGTGATCATTAGTTGTTTTAGTTTACTTTTTTTTGCTTTGCCATACTCCCGTTGGTAAACAAATCGTGGCGCCATCTGGTGGCATATAATAATCAGTATTGCTCTAATTATTAATTTATTCGTTTTAAGTTAGAAATAAATGAAAATAAATTGTAAAACACATCGAATAAATAAATATCAATAGTAATTTTTAGTTTTTAAATAATCTTATTTCAGTTTTTGATAATAGATGGCGTAGCTGTAAGCGCCATTAATTAATGAAGAAATGCTCAAGGTGGTTTACTCCTTTCCTTGACTTAAAATGACATCGATAGGATTAAGATATCAGCCATGAGGCCGATGAAACGATGGTAGA
>JAQFZP010001988.1:0-15805 GCA_034695745.1 Geophilus truncorum
TATGGTGCAACATTTGTCGAAGATTCGTTTGGAAATCAATGTCGTGAATTAGATAATTCGACTGATGAATATATCGATTGTGTCGGTAGGAATTTGTTAGCTACTTCTGATCATGCGTCGTCGTCTTGCTCAATGGGACCGGAAAGTGATGCAATGGCTGTAGTTGATGAAAGATTGAGGTGAGAATAAAATTTAAATAAAAAAATTTTTTTGCAAATGTTTTATGTTTTCAGGGTCAAAGGTGTTGATAAACTGCGAGTCGCAGATGCGTCCATTATGCCTAGGCTCGTGTCTAGTTTCCCAAATGCAGCTTGTATGATGATTGGCGAAAAAGCGGCTGATATGATCAAAGAAGACAATGAAGATGAAGAATAAAAAAATTAATTTTATCTAAAGACATGAAAAATTTTTTTGTAGTAAATATATTATGATTCACGATGTATTGCTAATTAATTAATTAATATAAAAATTGATTTTAGTTAGCTATCTAGAAATTGAAATTGTTAATAATATTTGTTGTTTTTATGGTTTTATTTCGTTAAACAACATCGCTTGTGCCGCTACATTCTCCGAAGCACACGCGACCACGCTATCTTTCTGAATGATTTACCTCTACATGGGGTCTTGTATGTATTTCTCGTTACGTTCTCGCAACGTCACGAGAACCAACGCCACACCCCTTATCGTGGGGTGACAAAATGACTCACATTTCCAACAATCTATATCTATATTTTGAAGTTGTGTCTGTCTTTGTGTGTGTGGTTCTATAGGTTCAGTTATTTGCGATGCGATTTTCACCGGATTTTAAAGAAACATGCCCAACAAAATTCTAAGACAAAATGCGAAAAAACATTTGACCAGTCCCTTTTAGATTCCCCTAAAACGGACAGCAATGCTTGGAACACGAAGTCGCATGCACACGGATTGTTGCCACCAAGAACACGCGGGACAGGGTTGACAATGCCACATGAAGTAGCATGAGTTTTTACTACAACATTTTCACTACAACAACATTCCAGGCAACAATGCACAATGGGTTGGTAGAAAAGGAGGAAGCAGAAAGGAGTAATGGAAAGGAGGAATGGACTAGTGCACAAATAGTAGAATGAAACACAAAACTGACAGGAGCAAGCTGGGAACCCACAGATCACTGTGCAAAACTGACAGGATGATCAGAACAGGAGCCATAATAAGTGGGGCTATAATAGTGCACAAATAAGCTGGGACGGGAACAGAATTAAATCCGGGACGGGAACAGAATTAAAGCCGGGATGGGAACAGAATAGGTGTGCTCTTGCATCCCGTAGCGAAGCACGGGCACCTGTGCTAATATTCTATAAAATAAAGAATTTTCATGACTGGGGTTTGATTGTGCTTTTAGTTTTTAATTTTTGATGTTTGTCATAAATTTTTATATTTCAGCTTTTCTAACTCTTTGTCGACATAATTATTCTTAACTTGAACAAAAATATATTTATATTTTTTAATATTTATAAATTCAACCATTTTTCTACTTTTTTACAAATAACACGTCGTTATTTAAAATATTATCAAATTTACATGTACCGGTAACAAACAATTGCAGGAATTAACCTTATAATTTTTTTTATTGCACTTTGCCTTGTCAATAAATGACTTCCTAATCCCATGATGCTCTAATTTATAAAATGTTTTCCTCCACGTGTATTTTACATGTTTCAAATACAACATTATTCATCTCTAATTATTTCATCATGTATTTCTTCGTGATCTTATTTTGTTTACTTCTAAAGTACTGTAAGATGAAGTGAATGTGGCCAACATTTGCACACATCTTAGAGATTTTTCGAGATTTGTAATTAATTTTTAGGGATTTTTGAAGAATTTTTGACAAAGATTTGAAATTTGCATAGATTTTTACAGATTTTTTTTTTACTCATAGACAAGATTTTGCGACCATTTCGATTTTACATTATAGTAAGATAGTTAAATATTTCCAAAAAAAATTTCCCTTCATCAATTTCTTTCGAAAAAACAATTTTTTATATCAAAAATAAAAAATAAAAAAAAAACTCTCCCACTTTTACTTTCCTGGATGTGAAACTACAAATTAATTTCCAATAGCGTAATTGCAGACTACAAAAAAAAAATTACCGTACCTATATATCACAAATTTTTCTCCAGCTTTTTCATTTAAATATTTCCTTTCTACAACAGTTTTAATAACTGCACTACAGCATCAAATATTGACAGACAGGATAAAGACTCACATTTTAGCAATGAAGTTCTTCATACTTTTTCTTTTATGTTTCGAATTTGAATTAAGTTGCTCAAGTTGCATAAACCCTAATGAATTCGATTACATCATTGGTAAGTAAATATACGGTATATATTTCTAAAAAGTATTATAATCAATCAAATATTTTTTGCAGTTGGTGCTGGATCAGCAGGTGCAATCATTGCAACGAGACTCTCTGAAAATCCTAAGACATCGGTATTGTTATTAGAAGCAGGTGGAACGCCTGTCCCCGTGTCTGATATTCCTCTTCTGGCGTACAAAACATGGAACACTGAAATGAGTTGGAATTACACAACGGAATCGCAATCGCTCTGCTGTTCGGCTTCAAATAACTCTGTGAGTAAAGTTAAAAAAAATATATATATAATTATTGCATTTTACTTATTATTAGAAACTTCAATTGATAAGTGGCAGAGCATTGGGTGGATCCAGCTCGATAAATACAATGATATTAACCCGTGGTAACAGAAGAGATTTCGATTTGTGGCATAAAATGGGGAATACAGGATGGGGTTATAGAAATGTTTTACGGTATTTTCGTAAACTTGAAAATTACACGGTTCCTTTGGAGTCACCAGACGATGGTCAGCGTCGTAAATTGTCAAAATATATTTACAATTATTAAAATTTATTTCTAATACAGCTAAGTATCATGGTCATGACGGTCCAGTAACAATTTCGGTTCCTGATTTTAAAACAAAAGTTGCTGATGCTTTCATTGAAGCTGCTAAAGAAACACATCAACCACTTCGTGACTACAATGCTGAACATCAAACAGGTATTGTGTATTTAAATTTTATTTAAATTGTGGTGTTAATTTTATTTCTTAATTAGGTTTCATGTATCCACCAAGTTTTGTCAAAGAAGGTGTTCGCTGCAGTACATATAATTGTTATTTAAAGCCGGCAATGAATAGATCAAACCTTCATATTTTGACCTTTGCACTTGTGACTAAGGTGAATGTCTAAAAACAAAAAGTGTTTTAGCTTCAATCATAAAATTTTTTTTTTTTTAGATCAATTTAGATGATAAAAAGACAGCTACAAGTGTAACTTACGTAAAGGATTCCTCTGAATGTACAGTTAAAGCAAAGAAGGAAATTGTTATATCAGCTGGAGTGTTTAGAAGTCCACAACTATTGATGTTATCTGGAATAGGTCCAAAGGAAACTTTAAATAAATTTAAGGTATTTTAAAACAGTTTTCAATTAAAGTACAACCAAAAAAATTTAAATTCTTCATTTCAGATTCCTGTTATAATCGATTTGCCCGGTGTTGGGCAAAATTTTCAAATCCACCCATGGTATGTACTAATGACCTACAAATTGAACCAAACTGCAAGCCTAAACTTATACCGATATGGTGCTAAGCAGTACTTAGATGAGTGGAACGCCAACAAGACAGGTCCTATGACTGTTCCCATGACTATTGAGGGAGTGGGATGTTTTGAGAGTGAATATAGAGTTGAGCCCGGTTGGCCCGACAGTCAAATCTTTCTAATATCATTTAATCCACTACCTCAAGGGAACAAATCTTTCGCAGAAGTAAGTAAAGTTTACAATATTTTAATTAATACAAAAAATACTGTGCACTTTGAGAACAACCATTAGTTTTCAAATTCCACCCTGCCACACCACTGTTGTTATTGTGATAAAACCAGATTTGTCCTTTTTGGTTGTTCACACATTTATTCTTAGTGGAAACGGAAATGTAATTTACACTTATATACACTTTTGGGTTTACACCAGTGACACCTGGTGAATTGTTGTGACGTCAACCCTGTTTGCACAGGTGTGTGTTACAGCCCCTTGAACGCGCGTCGTGCTTTCCCTCGTGGCACCGCGAACTTTTACCCTTTTTACACTTACGGACAATTGTAGCTTTATTCAGGCCTAACAACCACTAAAAATGTCTTTAAAAATTTTTTTTTGCTTGTATTTTTCTCGCTACTTATTTAAAAATCTTTGCTTTTCAGCTTGCTTCTGAAGATTACATCAACATCAAAGTTATTGTACTTAACCCTAAAAGCCGTGGGTACATTTCTCTCAAAAGCACAGATCCCAAAGACCAGCCACTCATCGATCCCAAGTACTTGTCGAATCCCCACGACCTCAAAGTATTACGTGAAGGAATAAAGTTCGTTCAGAAATTCGTAGCTACAAATGCGTTTAAGAAATATGGCGCAACATTTGTCGAAGATTCGTTTGGAAATCAATGTCGTGAATTAGATAATTCGACTGATAAATATATCGAATGTGTTGCGAGAAATTTGTTAGGTACTTCTGATCATGCGTCGTCGTCTTGCTCAATGGGACCGGAAAGAGATGCAATGGCTGTAGTTGATGAAAGATTGAGGTGAGATGGGATTTATATAAAAAAAATATTTTGCAAATGTTTTGTGTTTTCAGAGTCAAAGGTGTTGATAACCTGCGAGTTGCTGATGCGTCCATTATGCCCAGGCTCGTATCTAGTGGTTTCACAAATGCAGCTTGTATGATGATTGGCGAGAAAGCAGCTGATATGATTAAAGAAGACAATAAAGAATACGAAAATAAATTTCATTTATAGATATGAAAGTAAATTTTGAAGTAAATATATCTTTATGTATAACTAATTAGCTACTTTGTAATTGGAATGGTTAAAAATATAAAATAAAAAATCTTCATAGACTTGAATTTGATTGTGTTTCTAGTTTTTAAATTTTATTTATATTTCAGCTCTTGTAACTCTTTCCTTTCCTTTTTCTTATTATTCCAAGCGTCTCATTTTACATCTTTTCTTTCCAACTAATCATTGGCATGTTTTCTTCAGCCTTATTCAAACTTCCTTCATTCATTACATCCTTTCCTTCTTTTTATCCTCTGCTTATTGGTCAAGTAGTGGGCCTCATCAAAGACTATCAACAACCGATCCTCCTCTCGGTAAAAGTTAACACTACCCATATTGTCCTTCATCTAATTTTATCCATCACATTTGCCATTTTTAATTAAATTGCCAGCATGTTCCTGATAATGGCTACACACCCAGTAGCTAAAACGTAGAGGTTTATTTTTATAAAAACTTTCTCATAACCAACTACTACCGGCCAATGACTGAATGGCCGGATATGAGAAAGTCGCTCCAGTACCAGACCTCTGCTATACCCGGCCACTTTTACTGAGTCCCGCTTATGTCCGGATATGGGAGCGTTGACTGTACTACTATCTGATCTTAACCGACCGTCATATCATGATATTGTCAGCATTTAAGTAACCACTTACACAAAAAATAGATGCATTGCAGGCAAGTGAAACTACAAAGATCAGCCTATAATTATAATTTAGCCCAATTTTTTTTTATAAATCTGATGCAAGCAAATATGATAATTATTTATCTGTCAGTTTACAATTGCAGAAAATTAGTACTGTTAGTACGTTATATTTTTTAATTTTTTTTTAAATAAAAATTTAATTTTTCTTTATTTATTCAAACATAACTTTTGTGTCCTTGAACTAATGATTTACAGAATTTCCTCCGGAAAGTAAACTGACATATTTATTATTCTGCATAAATTATAAAGTTTCGCACTATAAGACACATGACGCAAATTGGAAATTAATTTGTAGTTTCACATTCCCAGCTGCTCGCCTATTAGTGGCACTCTGGCTCAAAATATTAAAAAATAAAAATAAACAAAAATCCGCCCGCCACTAAGCACTGTAACAATGTCGCATTTTATGCGACGAGAATTATGGAATTTGTAAAGATTTGTAAAGATTTGTAAACATTATGTTTTAAATATTTGCAAAATTTCTATCGATTTTTAAGGATTTTTGGAAAATTTTTGACTAAAGATGTGAGATTTGCAAATTTTTTTACAGTTTTTATTACCAGTTGACAATATTTTCAAGTTTGTCCGACCATCTCGATTTTACATTATATAAAAATCATTAAATATTACCAAACATACTTTTATATGTTTCCCGGACATGAAAATACAACTTAATTTCTAAATTGCCTAATAAACAAATTTCAAAAAAAAAAAAAAAAAAAAAAAATTAATTACAGGTATGAAACCTATATATTACAAGTTTTTTTTTCCTTTTTACCATTTAAATATAGGTCATTTTCCTTATTTTTAATATAATAACACTACAGTACCGCATCAAATATTAATAGACCAGATAAAGACTCAGCACATATTTAGCAATGAAGTTCATCATATTTTTTCTTTTATGTTCCAACTTTGAATTTGTTTGCTCAAGTTGCATTACTCCTAATGAATTTGATTATATCATTGGTAAGAATATACACATACATATTTAAAAGTATTAATCAATCAAATATTTTTTCCAGTTGGTGCTGGATCAGCGGGTGCAGTCATTGCAACGAGACTCTCTGAAAATCCTAAGACATCGGTATTGTTATTAGAAGCAGGTGGAATACCTTTGCCCTTGTCTGACATTCCTGTTTTAGCGTACAAAACATGGGACACTGTAATGAATTGGAATTACACAACCGAGTCGCAATCTCACTGCTGTTCGGCTTCACCGGAAGCTGTGAGTAAAATTTAAAAAAAAATGTCTAATTATTACAATTTACTTATTATTAGAAACTTCAAGTGAGAAGTGGCAAAGGATTGGGTGGCTCCAGTTTGATAAATGCAATGATGTTAAGTCGTGGTAACAAAAAAGATTTCGATTTGTGGCATAAAATGGGGAATAAAGGATGGGATTATAAAAGTGTTTTACCATATTTCCTTAAACTTGAAAATTACACGATGCCTTTAGGGTCACCAGATGATGGTCAGTGTTGTAATTTCTCAAAATATATTTAGTCATTAAAATTGTTTTTCTAATGCAGCTAAGTATCATGGTCATGATGGTCCAGTGACAATTTCTGTTCCTGATTTTAAAACAAAAATGGCAGATGCTTTTATCGAAGCTGCAATAGAAACAAAACAACCACTTCGTGACTACAATGCTGAACATCAAACAGGTATTGTGTATTTAAATTTTATTTAAATTGTGGTGTTAACTTAATTTCTTAATTAGGTTTCATGTATCCACCAAGTTTTGTCAAAGAAGGTATTCGCTGCAGTACATATCATTGTTATTTAAAGCCAGCAATGAACAGATCAAACCTTCATGTTTTGACCTCTGCACTTGTGACTAAGGTGAAGTAAATGTTTGAAAACTGAAATTTTAACTTCAATCATAAAAGTTATTTTCTTTTTAGGTCAATTTAGATGATAAAAAAAGAGCTACAAGTGTAAATTACCAAAAGGATTCATCTAATTGTACAGTTAAAGCAAAGAAGGAAATTATTATATCAGCTGGAGTGTTTATAAGTCCACAAATATTGATGTTATCAGGAATAGGCCCAAAGAAAACATTAGATAAATTTAACGTATTTTAAATTTCTTTTCAATTAAAGTACAACCAAAAAATTTAAAATTTTCATTTCAGATTCCTGTTATAATCGATTTGCCCGGTGTTGGGCAAAATTTTCAAACCCACCCATGGTATGTACTAATGACCTACAAATTGAACCAAACTGCAAGCCTAAACATATACCGATATGGTACTAAGCAGTACTTAGATGAGTGGTACGCCAACAAGACAGGTCCAATGGCTGTTCCCTTATCTGTTGAGGGAATGGGATTTACTGAGAGTAAATATAGAATTGAACCCGATTGGCCCGACATTCAAATCTTCCAAGAATCAATTAACACACTACCTCAAGCAAACAAATCTTTGGAAGAAGTAAGTGAAGTTCACAATATTTTAATTTTATAATTGATAAAAATTCCGTGTTGGGTCACGCCCTTAAAAATGTGAACTTCGAATGCACGACTTGTAATTCGCCGCGTTCTTAATAATTTTTGATTTACAGCTTGCTTCGGAAGATTACTTAATCATAAAGGTTGCTGCACTTAACTCTAAAAGCCGTGGGTACATTTCTCTCAAAAGCAAAGATCCTCAAGATCAGCCACTCATCGATCCCAAGTATTTGTCGCATCCCCACGACCTCAAAGTATTACGTGAAGGAATAAAATTCGTTCAGAAATTCGCTGCTACAAATGCATTTAAGAAATATGGTGCAACATTTGTCGAAGAGTCGTTTGGAAATCAGTGTCGTGAATTAGATAATTCGACTGATGAATATATCGATTGTGTCGGTAGGAATTTGTTAGCTACTTCTGATCATGCGTCGTCGTCTTGCTCAATGGGACCGGAAAGTGATGCAATGGCTGTGGTTGATGAAAGATTGAGGTGAGATGGGATTTATATAAAAAATATTTTGTAAAATGTTTTATGTTTTCAGGGTCAAAGGTGTTTATAAACTGCGAGTTGCCGATGGGTCCATTATGCCCAGACTCGTAACTGGTTTCCCAAATGCAGCGTGTATTATGATTGGTGAGAAAGCAGCTGATATGATCAAAGAAGACAATCAAGAATAAGAAACTAAATCCTATTTACAATTGTAAATGGTCAAAAATAAAAAATAAAAAATTTTCACGGGTTTGATTGTGTTTCTAGTTTTTAAATTTTTATGTAGTTTGACATAAATTTTGTTTATTATTTCAGCTCTTCTAAAACTTTTTATTTTTCTTATTCGTGCGACTTATCTTACATATTTTCTTTCTAACTAAATTATTGGCATGTATTCTTCAACCATACCCAAACTTCTTTCCTTCCTTTCTTTTTTATTTCTCTGCTCATTGATCAAGTGGTGGGTCTCATCAAAGAACCATAAAAACCTATCTTTCTTTTGGTGGAAAATTAACACTACTCACATTATCCATCATTTATTTTCATTCCTCTATTTTGCCATTTTGAATTTAAAATTTCGAGTATTTATGCCACTGCTCGTAACTGTTTGTGTTGGCTTTCCTGTTAAACGCCTATTTCTAATATCCAATTAAAGGAATCGATGATGTGAGTGGTGTTCATGACTACTTCTACATCGATATTTGCAGTGTTGATCCAAGAGTAAGATTTAACTCTTGTGAGAATTTTGGTGCGAACTATCAACTTGGTGGAAAAATTAGAAAGTAAAAATAGAAATATTAATTTTTCAAAATAATTTTTTTCTTTTTTAATAATTGCTTCGATTATTTGTAGATGAATGCGTTAATTTACCATTTGGAGTAAGTGCCGGATGGGAAAGAGGACGTTAAGAGCTTCAAGGGAAAGCAGGTCCCCCTTAAACCTCTTACAGAGTTGAAGAAATTTACAAATAAATGTGTGTAAAAATAATAAATCACAATCCAAAAATGTAGTAAATATAAAAAAAAAACGGTAATAATAATTATACTAATCTAATACTAAATATATCTAATAATAAAAGTTAAAACAAAATAATTATTCTAACTGAATTTCACCCGATATGAACTTATTATAATTCTCGAGATGAATTAAACTGCGGTAATGACTTATTGCATCTTCAACTTTATAATACGTGTTGCATGCTTTGCAATAGAAACCCGAAAATGGAACCATTAGATGTTCTCCAACATCATCGTTGATTTTCCAATTCACGTCAGTAACATTTGACTCAACAATCGCTTCCTAAAATAAAATTTTTAATTTAAAATAAAATTTAAAATAAAATAATTAATTTTTTTTAATATAAAAATAAAATTTATCACACCATTAAATCTGAGTTACTCCAATCGTCTGTGTCGTAGCTAGTAACATCCGGTTTATCTACGATTTGTGCTCTTGGTTTATTCGCTTCTTGCATCATTCTGCGATGATTCTGAAAAATTAAAAAATAAAATTATTTTTTGTAAAATTAAATTTAAAAAAAAAAAAAAAAACAATAATAATTTTATACTTGTCTATGTGTAAGTGTTTTACAATGCTCAATATAACGTCTCGGAGATCTTTGATGCGAATTACAAGCCTGACAAAATGGCCTCGCCATTATTTTCTTCTTCTTGTGCTCGACACTTTTATTATGCTCAATAACATTCCCGATGATTCTAACATTGCAGATCTTGCAGAATTTGTTCTTCTTGAACCCATTTTCAGTCCTAAAATATAAAAATAATATTAAAAAAAATTATAATAATTTTAAATTATACTACGAGTATATGAAATAAATAAATACGTTTGGAATAGTTGATCTGAGGTGCTAGAAGGGTTATAATCACTAGTTCCCAACTTTGTCAGCATAGTTTCTGTCCTTTGGGCAGTTGCAGCGCCTAAAACGGTGATGCTCACAATATGATGTTGACTATTTTTGTGAATTTCAAGCTCCTAAAAAAAAATAGAATATATTTAAAAAATAAATAAATAAATAAAAAATAATCAAATGCATCATACCTCTTTCGAGGTACAATTCACGTTGCAAACTTTACAAAAATAAGTTTCAGCCTGAATAAAAAAAAAAAATTAATTATAAAAATTAAATAATTTTAATAATTAAATTAAACTCATTACTCGAATTTTGTTCGGTGCTAGATTTCTCACAATTCTATTCCCCTGATGAACTGTTATTTGTATATTATTCTCCAATAACGTTATCTTCTTTAATCCAATTTGCCCAATTCCGAGCATTTTTATATTTTTATCATTAACATCGTTCTCTTCGCCACCTTTCGTTACCGATCCGAAATTTTCATCTTCGTCTCCTTCATATATCAGACTTTCATCATTTTCAGGCATCAAGTCGCCATTGTAGTCATCCATAACATTATCTCTACCCAATTCAACGCTGTTCATACATTCGTTACTCATTTTCTCTTTCGTATTATAAAATCCTTCACTATTAGTGAGGCCATCGTTGATTCTAGAATCACTTTCTGTATTATACGAATCCGGATAATTAATATTAACGTATGGAGTGTTCTCATACGAAAATTTATGCTGAAAGTCATCATTTACATCTGACGACGTACGTTGTCTCCTCGGGCTATTGCTTCGACCGTTACCGGTATCAAATTTCTAAAAAAATAAAAAATAACTAAATCAAGTCATAAAATACAATTAAAGTAAAAATTCTACTCTTTGCTGATTGTATCTGTGGCTTTTGATGACGTCATTTTGCGCCCTTCGTTCGCAAAATTCAATCCGTTGGTTGAAAATCGGTCTTTCTGAGTAGAAATTCGGTGTTCGAAGCTGTGGATTCATGTCGCCTGTTGGATAACAATGTCCAACGTCGTTTATGGATGGATATCCTGACTGTGCATTTCCTAATAATCCACGTTCGCGTTCGCGGGTTGATCTTATCATATTTGGTCGAATTTGCGATATTTGTTGGGGATTTGACCACGTGTTTGTAGCAGAGGTCTCTTGATTGATGATGTGTTGATTCATTTTCTGGAATTATATTAAATTATTTAACGTCTTTTTTTTTTTTTTAGGCGGGGCAATTAGGCCTAAATTCCATGCCTTTGTGCGAATCATTTTAGAAAGTTAATTTTACATAAGTGAAAAAAAAAAAAATGTTTTGCACTAATACCTCGTTTTGTTGATTGTACGGCCACTTTCGAGTAGAATTGTCCATCAAATTACTTAGAAATAATAACTCGATCGGGATTGCACTTGGCTCGTCTAAGCGGAGCGGAAATTCTTGTTTGTAACACAACCATCAACACTCTGATCAACACTGACGTCACATCACTCATCAACCGAGAGACATCTGGCGATATTTTTTGGAAACACCTCGATGACCTCGTACATACAGGTCACGGTGTAATGCAGGGTGTATTATGATTGGTGAGAAAGCGGCTGATATGATCAAAGAAGACAATCAAGAATAAGAAAATTAATTTCATTTACAGTTATTATGGTGCAAAATTTTGGAATAACTGTATCTTGATTTATGGTTAATTAATTAATTAATTAATTAATTAATGTAACGCTATTTACAATTGCAAATGGTTAAAAATGTAAAATAAAGAATCTTCACGGGTTTGATTGTTTCTAGTTTTTAAAATTTGGTGTAGTTTAACATAAATTTTGTTTATTATTTCAGCTCGTCTAAAACTTTTTCTTTTTCTTATCCTTGCGACTTATCTTACATATTTTATTTCTAACTAAATTATTGGCATGTCTTATTCAGCCATACCCAAACTTCTTTCCTTCCTTTCTTTTTTATTTCTCTGCTCATTGATCAAGTGGTGGGTCTCATCAAAGAACCACAAAAACCTATCTTTCTTTCGGTGGAAAATTAACACTACTCACATTATCCATCATTTAATTTTCATTCCTCTATTTTGCCATTTTGAATTAAAAATTTCCAGTCTTTATGCCACTGCTTGTAAGCGATAAACTCGTAACTGCTTTTGTTGGCTTTTCTGCTAAACACCCATTTCTAATATCCGATAAAAGAATTCGAAGATGTGAGTGGTGTTCATGACTACTTCTGCATCGATATTTGAATTGTTGATCCAAGAACCAGTAAATTTTTGAGGGAAATTGCAACCAGGAGTCACGACTTGATAAATGAAACCTCTCAGGCTTTCTTGGGGTGTTTTTAAGTACGCTACAATCGGGTGTTATGGAAATACCCACGTATAACCATCATCTCGATTTTTCAACTAAAAAAAATTTTAAAAATTAAAAAATTTGAAAAATTTGAATGTTTAACTGAAAAAACCTCCAAAGCATATCGATATCGGTCTTCTTTTCGTGATTCTTTCGAGTTAACACTGGCAAAATAGTGGTTTTTATCCAAAACCAGTCACCGAGACAACTACTTGTATAGTACACATCTGAAACATTTAAAATTAATTTTATTGTAATTAGTATTTTTAGGTATTTTTTCGAAATTTATTTATTTATTATTTACCAGCATCGACTATTTTATCCATTCCGTCGCATTTCTTATAATTTATAATAAACTGTTGACTTTCGATGTTAAACTACGTTTCAGGACTCTGCCAGGAAATGATGTCGGCTTCACTGTTTGAGCATTCACCGATGATGTCTCTTCGTTGATATGCGAAATGCCAAACACCTTCCAAGCTCGAGTGGCTGGTGTTGGATTTTCATTAAACATGTTTTGACTCGAATCCAGTTTTTTACAAACTTTTCCTAAGGTCGGCATTACTCCAAATGGTAAATTAACGCATTCATCTACAAATAATCGAAGCAATTATTAAAAAAAAAATTATTTTTAAAAATTAATATTCCATTTTTACTTTCTAATTTTTCCACCAAGTTGATAGCTCGCATCAAAATTCTCACAAGAGTTAAATCTTACTTCATTTGAAAAACAAATGTAAAATTGTCATTATTTGTGTTAAATATGTCCAGACATGTTCCTCGATTTATCATCTAATTAAGAGTCAAATTCAGTTACAGTGTTTACTCCATTTTCCCTGGAATACCAGTGGCCTTGAATCACAAATCGAATTTTGCAGGCATCTAGAAAAAAAAAAAAAAAAAAAAAATCAGAAATTTAAACATTAAATTCAAGTTGACGGTATTGCGCATGATCAAAAGGGCGTCGCCCAAACAAACACAAGTTTTGAGTAAATAAATTTCATTTAAAGTTTGAATTTTATTTGTATTGTCATGTTATAGTGATAAGATTGATATATGCTTACCTGTAATCTGTGATAAATATAGAAGCAAGAAGCGATAGAAACGTGGATAAAAATCCCGCACCCGCCGTACTGTCCAAGACTGTCCGCGCGCGACGCGACAAGAAACGACGAGAAGCACAATACATTGCGTCATGGTATATCTGTTTACAAATCAAATTACAATTTAATAAACTCATAAGGATAAAGACTTGCTTTGATGAACAATTAAATGGTGTATGGAAAAGAAACGTACCGTGCAGTGAAACTCGCTTATCGAACCGCACATCATCGATTCGAATGTTCCTTTTAGAAAAGTCTTTGTAAATCCGGCAGCCGATTTTCATTTCAAAATTCTCCGCTGATTGCAACTATAAGTACACTGTGCCATTTAGTCGTGATTAATGTAGAATTCTTTAAATTATGTTGTAATATGCTCCGTTACAAGTCACTTTCAATTAAAACCTGAAATAACAAAAACAATTTGTAAAATTCTGTTGGAATTGTGACTGAAGTACGTACTGTCGACATTTGAAAATCCCGCAGTTGTGCAAAAAGTGATTGGTGAACGGTGTTGTTGCCTGTGAGCTCACGTTGGAACTTCACCAAATGCTGTTTTTACCGAATTTCTTTATTGATAAATGCCGAAAAAAGCCAATAATTGCACTGTAGTTTCTCCCGATTCCTAGTAAAATACATAAAAATAAGAGAAAAATGATTAAAAAGACTGCATTGTACGAATATGGAATAGCACTTTTACCTTCATGTTCTTCCCAACGTGTCGATTTCCATTACAATTTATAACTACATGCAGACAGTCTGATAAAAGTTACCATAAAAATCGAAACTAAGTATGCCATTTTAATATTTTTATTTAAATATTTTGTCGGCAAAAAAAAATTTTTTTTTTTTCAAATCATACTTATAAATATATTATTGTTGTAACATTTAAAAAAAAAATGAAAATTTGAAATGTTTCCGAAAATAGTCGTAGTAGAAAGTTAAAGAATACACTTAAATACCGTTGCATCTTTCCATCCACTATATTTGATGTGCACATCATCTTTATCTCATCACTAAAATCCAACTCCCAATCCCCAACTCCTAATTCCCAACTCCTAATTCCCAATTCCCAACTCCTGTATCTATTCCTACATACCGGTACCATCTAAATCCTAACACCCTAAC
This sequence comes from Geophilus truncorum, assembly GCA_034695745.1. Taxonomy (NCBI): domain Eukaryota; kingdom Metazoa; phylum Arthropoda; class Chilopoda; order Geophilomorpha; family Geophilidae; genus Geophilus; species Geophilus truncorum. The sequence goes on from JAQFZP010001988.1 coordinate 14,984, forward strand.
TGACCATTTCCAAGAACTTCCTTCTCACATCTAACTAAAGATCCAACGGCTCTGCGTTTCTTTCAAATTCTACTCCCAACATCCGGAAAAAAATCAATTACAAAATTCACTTAAAAATATAAAACAATTCACAAATTTAGAATAATAAATACAATCTTCATTTCGAGTCCACAAACACATCCAAAATGGCACAAATTGTTCCGAATCCGCATTCTTCTTTGACAAAATCGAATTTCACGACTCAATCACATCAATCACAGTCGTAGAAATTCCGCGACGATCATGTTTACGTCCTGGGGTCGCTATTTCATCATTCACCAAACTAATGGTGTGAAAACAACTAAAAAATGAAAAATATAATTAAAATATGCACATTTTTTTGTTTGATGTAAAAAAGTTACCTGAATCCGCCAATCGCCGTTGATTGACACATGCAAGAAATAGAAAAAAAAAAAAAGAATAAATATTTATCACTTTTAAGAACAATATATATAATATATATAATATACCACCTGTCTGTAAAAAAAAAAAAAGAATAAATATTTATAACTTTTAAGAACAATATATATAATATACCACCTGTCTACTAAAAAAAAATAAAAATTTAAATAACACGTAAAAATAACTACTTATCATGACCAGTTTCACTAACAAAAAACAATTGAATTTTTAAATAAAGTTGCTACATCTACTGTAGATTTTGCAACTTTATTTTTACAATAATAAACATCATGATAGTAATGAGTAACCAAAATTTCCAGACCTTTTGTTGTCTTGATTGAAGTTTTCACGAGTGCCAGGAAACTGTAAAAAAAAAATTAG